>OU342742.1:466555231-466673362 GCA_910589775.1 Avena eriantha
ACCACCTATGGATCCACTAGAGTTCATTGCATGTATGTTCTTTTCAAAGAACACATATGGATCCAGCAGAGTTCATTGCATGCGTGTTCTTTTCACAAACCACCAATGGATCCCCTAGTTTCATTGCATGTTTGTTTTTTCACAAACCACAACTAGAGTCATTGCATGTGTGTTCTTTTCACAAACCACATATGGATCCACAAGAGTTCATTGCATGTTTGTTCTTTTCACAAACCACATATGGATCGAGCAGAATTCATTGCATGTCTGTTCTTTTCATAGACCACAAATGGATCCACCAGAGTTCATTGCATGTGTGTTCTTTTCACAAACCACCTATGGATCCACTAGAGTCATTGCATGTCTGTTCTTTTCATTAACCACATATGGATCCACTAGTGTCATTGCATGTGTGTTCTTTTCATGAACACAGCTGGAGTCATTGCATGTGTGTTCTCTTCACAAACCACCTATGGATCCACTAGTGTCATTGCATGTGTGTTCTTGTCATTATCCATAGCTAGAGTCATTGCATGTGTGTTCTTTTCATTAACCACATATGATCCCCTAGTGTCATTGCATGTGTGTTCTTTTCATTAACCACAACTAGAGTCATTACATGTCTGTTCTTTTCACAAACCACATATGGATCCACTAGAGTTCATTGCATGTGTGTTCCTTTTGACAAACCACCTATGGCTCCACCATAGTTGATTGCATGTATGTTCTTTTCACATACCACATATGGATCCACCAGAGTTCATTGCATGTGTGTTCGTTTCACAAACCACCTATGGATCCACTAGTGTCATTGCATGTGTGTTATTTTCATTAACCACATATGGATCCACCAGTGTCATCGCATGTGTGTTCTTCTCACAAACCACATATGGATCCACCAGTGTCATTGCATTTAATTTCATTTCATTAACCATAGCTAGAGTCATTGCATGTGTGTTCTTCTCACAAACCACATATGTATCCACCAGTGTCATTGCATGTGTATTCTTCTGACAAACCACCTATGGATCCACCAGAGTTCATTGCATGTATGTTGTTTTCATAGACCACATATGGATCCACCAGAGTTCATCGCATGTGTGTTCTTTTCACAAACCACCTATGGATCCACGAGAGGTCATTGAATGTATGTTCTTTTAATTAACCACAACTAGAGTCTTTGCACATGTGTTATTTTCAGAAACCCCATATGGATCCACCAGAGTTCATTGCATGTGTGTTATTTTCACAAACCACCTATGGATCCACCAGTGTCATTGCATGTGGGTTATTTTCAGAAACTACATATGGAACCACCAGATTTGATTGCATGTCTGTTCTTTTCATAGACCACATATGGATCCACCAGAGTTCATCGCATGTGTTTTCTTTTCACAAACCACCTATGGATCCACGAGAGGTCATTGAATGTATGTTCTTTTAATTAACCACAACTAGAGTCATTCCACATGTGTTATTTTCACAAACCCCATATGGATCCACCAGAGTTCATTGCATGTCTGTTCTTTTCACAAACCACACATGGATCCACCATTGTCATTGCATGTGTGTTCTTTTCACAGACCACATATGGATCCACCAGAGTTCATTGCATGTGTGTTATTTTCATAGAACACAACTAGAGTCAATGCACATGTGTTCTTTTCACAGACCACATATGGATCCACCAGAGGTCATTGCATGTGTGTTCTTTTCACATACCACATATGGATCCACTAGAGGTCATTGCATGTGTGTTCTGTTCACAAACCACCTATGGATCCACCAGTGTCATTGCATGTGTGTTCTATTCATTAACTACAGCTAGAGTCATTGCATGTGTGTTCTTTTCACAAACCATATATGGATGCACTAGAGTTCATTGCATGCGTGTTCTTTTCACAAACCACATATGGATCCACCAGTGTCATTGCATGTGTGTTCTTTTCATTAACCACAACTAGATTCATTGCATGTCTATTCTTTTCATTAACCACAACTAGTGTCATTGCATGTGTGTTCTTTTCACAAACCATATATGGATCGACTAGAGTTCATTGCATGTCTGTTCCTTTCACAAACCACATATGGATCCACTAGAGTTCATTGCATGTATGTTATTTTCACAAACCACTTATGGATCCACCAGTGTCATTGCATGTGTGTTCTTTTCATTAACCACAGCTAGAGACATAGCATGTTTTTTTTCACAAACCACCAATGGATCCACCAGTGTCATTGAATGTGTGTTATTTTCTTTAACCACATATGGATCCCCTAGTGTCATTGCATGTGTGTTCTTTTCATTAACCACAACTAGAGTCATTGCATGTCTATTCTTTTCACAAACCACATATGGATCCACCAGAGTTCATTGCATGTGTGTTCTTTTCACAAACCACCTATGGATCCACCAGTGTCATTGCATGTGGGTTATTGTCACAAACCACATATGGAACCACCAGAGTTCATTGCATGTCTGTTCTTTTCACAGACCACATATGGATCCACCAAAGTTCATTGCATGTGTGTTCTTTTCACAAACCACCTATGGATCCACGAGAGGTCATTGCATGTCTGTTCTTTTCATTAACCACAACCAGAGTCATTGCACGTGTGTTATTTTCACAAACCCCATATGGATCCACCAGAGTTCATTGCATGTCTGTTCTTTTCACAAACCACACATGGATCCACAAGTGTCATTGCATGTGTGTTCTTTTCATAGACCACATAAGGGTCCACCAGAGTTCACTGCACGTGTGTTCTTTTCATAGAACACAACTAGAGTCATTGCACGTGTGTTCTTTTCACAGACCACATATGGATCCACGAGCGTTCATTTCATGTGTGTTCTTTTCACAGACCACATATGGATCCCCCAGAGTTGATTACATGTTTGTTGTTTTCACAAACCACCTATGGATCCACCAGTGTCATTTCATGTGTGTTCTTTTCATTAACCATAGCTAGAGTCATTCCATGTGTGTTCTTTTCACAGGCCACCTATGGATCCACTAGTGTCATTACATGTGTGTTCTTTTCATTATCCATAGCTCTTGTCAATGCATGTGTGTTCTTTTCATTAACCACATATGGATCCCCTAGTGTCATTGCATGTGTGTTCATTTCATTAACCACGACTAGAGTCATTGCATGTTTATTCTTTTCACAAACGACATATGGATCCATCAGAGTTCATTGCATGTGTGTTCTTTTCACAAACCACCTATGGATTCACCAGTGTCATTGTATGTGTGTTTTTTTCACAAACCACATATGGATCCACCATAGTTCATTGCATGTCTTTTCTTTTCACATACCACATATGGATCAACCAAAGTTCATTGCATGTGTGTTCTTTTCACAAACCACCTATGGATCCACCAGTGTCATTGCATTTGTGTTCTTTTCATTAACACATATGGATCCGGAAGTGTCATTGTATGTGTGTTCTTCTCACAAACCACATATGGATCCACCACTGTCATTGCAAGTGTGTTCTTTTCATTAACCATAGCTAGAGTCGTTGCATGTCTGTTCTTTTCAAAAACCACATATGGATCCACCAATTTCATTGCATGTGTGTTCTTCTAACAAACCACCTATGGATCCACTAGAGTTCATTGCATGTATGTTCTTTTCAAAGAACACATATGGATCCAGCAGAGTTCATTGCATGCGTGTTCTTTTCACAAACCACCAATGGATCCCCTAGTTTCATTGCATGTTTGTTTTTTCACAAACCACAACTAGAGTCATTGCATGTGTGTTCTTTTCACAAACCACATATGGATCCACAAGAGTTCATTGCATGTTTGTTCTTTTCACAAACCACATATGGATCGAGCAGAATTCATTGCATGTCTGTTCTTTTCATAGACCACAAATGGATCCACCAGAGTTCATTGCATGTGTGTTCTTTTCACAAACCACCTATGGATCCACTAGAGTCATTGCATGTCTGTTCTTTTCATTAACCACATATGGATCCACTAGTGTCATTGCATGTGTGTTCTTTTCATGAACACAGCTGGAGTCATTGCATGTGTGTTCTCTTCACAAACCACCTATGGATCCACTAGTGTCATTGCATGTGTGTTCTTGTCATTATCCATAGCTAGAGTCATTGCATGTGTGTTCTTTTCATTAACCACATATGATCCCCTAGTGTCATTGCATGTGTGTTCTTTTCATTAACCACAACTAGAGTCATTACATGTCTGTTCTTTTCACAAACCACATATGGATCCACTAGAGTTCATTGCATGTGTGTTCTTTTTGACAAACCACCTATGGCTCCACCATAGTTGATTGCATGTATGTTCTTTTCACATACCACATATGGATCCACCATAGTTCATTGCATGTGTATTCGTTTCACAAACCACCTATGGATCCACTAGTGTCATTGCATGTGTGTTATTTTCATTAACCACATATGGATCCACCAGTGTCATCGCATGTGTGTTCTTCTCACAAACCACATATGGATCCACCAGTGTCATTGCATTTAATTTCATTTCATTAACCATAGCTAGAGTCATTGCATGTGTGTTCTTCTCACAAACCACATATGTATCCACCAGTGTCATTGCATGTGTGTTCTTCTGACAAACCACCTATGGATCCACCAGAGTTCATTGCATGTATGTTGTTTTCATAGACCACATATGGATCCACCAGAGTTCATCGCATGTGTGTTCTTTTCACAAACCACCTATGGATCCACGAGAGGTCATTGAATGTATGTTCTTTTAATTAACCACAACTAGAGTCATTGCACATGTGTTATTTTCACAAACCCCATATGCATCCACCAGAGTTCATTGCATGTCTGTTCTTTTCACAAACCACACATGGATCCACCATTGTCATTGCATGTGTGTTCTTTTCACAGACCACATATGGATCCTCCAGAGTTTATTGCATGTACATTATTTTCACAGACCACCTATGGATCCACCATAGTTCATTGCATGTGTGTTCTTTTCATTAATCACACCTAGAGCCATTGCATTTGTGTGTTCTTCACAAACCACCTATGGATCCACCAGTGTCATTGCATTTATGTTCTTTTCATTATCCATAGCTAAAGTCATTGCATGTGTGTTCTTTTCATTAACCACATATGATCCCCTAGTGTCATTGCATGTGTGTTCTTTTCATTAACCACAACTAGAGTCATTACATGTCTGTTCTTTTCACAAACCACATATGGATCCACTAGAGTTCATTGCATGTGTGTTCTTTTTGACAAACCACCTATGGCTCCACCATAGTTGATTGCATGTATGTTCTTTTCACATACCACATATGGATCCACCAGAGTTCATTGCATGTGTGTTCGTTTCACAAACCACCTATGGATCCACTAGTGTCATTGCATGTGTGTTATTTTCATTAACCACATATGGATCCACCAGTGTCATCGCATGTGTGTTCTTCTCACAAACCACATATGGATCCACCAGTGTCATTGCATTTAATTTCATTTCATTAACCATAGCTAGAGTCATTGCATGTGTGTTCTTCTCACAAACCACATATGTATCCACCAGTGTCATTGCATGTGTGTTCTTCTGACAAACCACCTATGGATCCACCAGAGTTCATTGCATGTATGTTGTTTTCATAGACCACATATGGATCCACCAGAGTTCATTGCATGTGTGTTCTTTTCACAAACCACCTATGGATCCCCTAGTGTCTTTGCATGTTTGTTCTTTTCACAAACCACAACTAGAGTCATTGCATGTGTGTTCTTTTCACAAACCACATATGGATCCACCAGACTTCATTGCATGTCTGTTCTTTTCAGAAACCACATATGGATCCACCAGAGATCATTGCATGTCTATTCTTTTCATACACCACATATGGATCCACCAGAGTTCATTGCATGTGTGTTCTTTTTGCAAACCACCTATGGATCCACTAGAGTCATTGCATGTCTGTTCTTTTCATTATCACATATGGATCCACTAGTGTCATTGCATGTGTGCTTTACCATTAACCACATATGGATCCACTAGTGCCATTACGTGTGTGTTCTTCTCACAAACCACATATGGATCCACTAGTGTCATTGCATGTGTGTTCTTTTCATTAACCACAGCTAGAGTCATTGCATGTCTGCTCTTTTCACAAACCACATATTGATTCACCATATTTCATTGCATGTCTGTTCTTTTCACAAACCACACATGGATCCACTAGTGTCATTGCATGTGTGTTCTCTTCACAAACCACATATGTATCCAATAGATTTCATTACATGCGTGTTCTTTTCACAAACCACATATGGATCCACCAGTGTCATTGCATGTGTGTTATTTTCATTAACCACAACTAGAGTCATTGCATGTGTGTTCTTTTCATTAACCACAACTAGAGTTATTGCATGTGTGTTCTTTTCACAAACCACGTATGCATCCACCAGAGTTCATTGCATGTTTGTTCTTTTCACAAACCACATATGGATCCACTAGAATTCATTGCATGTATGTTATTTTCACAAACCACATATGGATTCACCTGTGTCATTGCATGTTTGTTCTTTTCATTAACCATAGTTAGCGACATTGCATGTGTTTTTTTACAAACCACCTATGGATCCACCTGTGTCATTGCATGTGTGTTGTTTTCATTAACCACATATGGATCCACCAGAGTCATTGCATGTCTGTTCTTTTCATTAACCACATATGGATCCACCAGTGTCATTGCATGTGTGTTCTTTTCATTAACCACATATGGATCCACAAGTGTCATTGCATGTGTGTTCTTCTCACAAACCACAGATGGATCTACCAGTGTCATTGCATGTGTGTTTTTTATTAACCACGGGAGTCATTGCATGTCTATTCTTTTCACATACCACATATGGATCCACCAAAGATCATTGCATGTCTGTTCTTTTCAGAAACCACACATGGATCCACTAGTGTCATTGCATGTGTGTTCTTTTCACAGACCAGATATGGATCCACCAGAGTTCATTGCATACCTGTTCTTTTCACAAACCACATGTGAATCCACCAGTGTCATTGCATGTGTGTTCTTTTCATTAACCACAACTAGAGTCATTGCATGTGTGTTCTTTTAACAAACCACATATGGATCCACCAGAGTTCATTGCATGTCTATTCTTTTCACAAACCAAATATGAACCACCAGAGTTTATTGCATGTACATTATTTTCACAGACCACCTATGGATCCACCATAGTTCATTGCATGTGTGTTCTTTTCATTAATCACACCTAGAGCCATTGCATTTGTGTGTTCTTCACAAACCACCTATGGATCCACCAGTGTCATTGCATTTCTGTTCTTTTCATTATCCATAGCTAGAGTCATTGCATGTGTGTTCTTTTCATTAACCACATATGGATCCCCTAGTGTCATTGCATGTGTGTTCTTTTCATTAACCACAACTAGAGTCATTGCATGTCTGTTCTTTTCACAAACCACATATGGATCCACCAGCGTTCATTGCATGTATGTTCTTTTCACAAACTACCTATGGATCCACCAGTGTCATTGCATGTGTGTTATTTTCACAAACCACATATGGATCCATCAGAGTTCATTGCATGTCTGTTCTTTTCACATACCACATATGGATCCACCAGAGTTCATTGCATGTGTATTCTTTTCACAAACCACCTATGGATCCCCTAGTGTCTTTGCATGTTTGTTCTTTTCACAAACCACAACTAGAGTCATTGCATGTGTGTTCTTTTCACAAACCACATATGGATCCACCAGACTTCATTGCATGTCTGTTCTTTTCAGAAACCACATATGGATCCACCAGAGATCATTGCATGTCTATTCTTTTCATACACCACATATGGATGCACCAGAGTTCATTGCATGTGTGTTCTTTTTGCAAACCACCTATGGATCCACTAGAGTCATTGCATGTCTGTTCTTTTCATTATCACATATGGATCTACTAGTGTCAATGCATGTGTGCTTTACCATTAACCACATATGGATCCACTAGTGCCATTACGTGTGTGTTCTTCTCACAAACCACATATGGATCCACTAGTGTCATTGCATGTGTGTTCTTTTCATTAACCACAGCTAGAGTCATTGCATGTCTGCTCTTTTCACAAACCACATATTGATTCACCATAGTTCATTGCATGTCTGTTCTTTTCACAAACCACACATGGATCCACTAGTGTCATTGCATGTGTGTTCTCTTCACAAACCACATATGTATACAATAGATTTCATTACATGCGTGTTCTTTTCACAAACCACATATGGATCCACCAGTGTCATTGCATGTGTGTTATTTTCATTAACCACAACTAGAGTCATTGCATGTGTGTTCTTTTCATTAACCACAACTAGAGTCATTGCATGTGTGTTCTTTTCACAAACCACGTATGCATCCACCAGAGTTCATTGCATGTTTGTTCTTTTCACAAACCACATATGGATCCACTAGAATTCATTGCATGTATGTTATTTTCACAAACCACATATGGATTCACCTGTGTCATTGCATGTTTGTTCTTTTCATTAACCATAGTTAGAGACATTGCATGTGTTTTTTTACAAACCACCTATGGATCCACCTGTGTCATTGCATGTGTGTTGTTTTCATTAACCACATATGGATCCACCAGAGTCATTGCATGTCTGTTCTTTTCATTAACCACATATGGATCCACCAGTGTCATTCCATGTGTGTTCTTTTCATTAACCACATATGGATCCACAAGTGTCATTGCATGTGTGTTGTTCTCACAAACCACAGATGGATCTACCAGTGTCATTGCATGTGTGTTTTTTATTAACCACGGGAGTCATTGCATGTCTATTCTTTTCACATACCACATATGGATCCACCAAAGATCATTGCATGTCTGTTCTTTTCAGAAACCACACATGGATCCACCAGTGTCATTGCATGTGTGTTCTTTTCACATACCAGATATGGATCCACCAGAGTTCATTGCATACCTGTTCTTTTCACAAACCACATGTGAATCCACCAGTGTCATTGCATGTGTGTTCTTTTCATTAACCACAACTAGAGTCATTGCATGTGTGTTCTTTTAACAAACCACATATGGATCCACCAGAGTTCATTGCATGTCTATTCTTTTCACAAACCAAATATGAACCACCAGAGTTTATTGCATGTACATTATTTTCACAGACCACCTATGGATCCACCATAGTTCATTGCATGTGTGTTCTTTTCATTAATCACACCTAGAGCCATTGCATTTGTGTGTTCTTCACAAACCACCTATGGATCCACCAGTGTCATTGCATTTCTGTTCTTTTCATTATCCATAGCTAGAGTCATTGCATGTGTGTTCTTTTCATTAACCACATATGGATCCCCTAGTGTCATTGCATGTGTGTTCTTTTCATTAACCACAACTAGAGTCATTGCATGTCTGTTCTTTTCACAAACCACATATGGATCCACCAGCGTTCATTGCATGTATGTTCTTTTCACAAACTACCTATGGATCCACCAGTGTCATTGCATGTGTGTTATTTTCACAAACCACATATGGATCCATCAGAGTTCATTGCATGTCTGTTCTTTTCACATACCAAATATGGATCCACCAGAGTTCATTGCATGTGTATTCTTTTCACAAACCACCTATGGATCCACCAGTATCATTCTATGTGTGTTCTTTTCATTAACCACATATGGATCCACCAGTGTCATTGCATGTGTGTTTTTCTCACAAACCACATATGGATCCACCAGTGCCATTGCATATGTGTTCTTTTCATTAACCACAACTAGAGTTATTGCATGTGTGTTCTTTTCACAAACCACATATGGATCCACCAGTGCCATTGCATGTGTGTTCTTATCACAAACCACCTATGGATCCACCATAGTTCATTGCATGTATGTTCTTTTCATATACCACATATGGATCCACCAGAGTTCATTGCAGGTGTGTTCTTTTCACAAACCACCTATGGATCCCCTAGTGTCATTGCACGTGTGTTCTTTTCACAAACCTAAACTAGAATCATTGTGTCGTGGTGGTGTCACGGCAGATGCCATGTATAGGTAGAAGGTGGGGACTAGTATGCGCTAGGGGAATCCAGGGAGGGATAGCGAAGTCATTCTCCACACCAAAACTTGTTTTGATTTACTTCCCAGGTTACAAGTGCTCCTAGAGCTGTATTGGCGAGAGGAAGAAGAAGAAGCTCTCTTACTCTCACCCACAGATGTCACCTCAAACCCTAGAGCTTAACAGAATTGTCCAGAGAATAAAATCCAACCCCCTCTACTGAAGCCCTAGCCCCCCTTTTATAGGGGAGGCTCGGTTTCAACCTAGGGCATACGTGGAGGCATATTCCTAAGAATATGCCCCGTCCCAAAGTGGTAAACCGACCGGGGTGCTTTTTCCCCCTCGTCAGCTATGCGTTAGCTACGTGAGCCATGACGGCGCCCTCGTCAGCTGACACGAGCGTCGTCACGCTTGTCGGCCATGCCCCGGTGGTCCAGTCCTTGCTCGCTTCGCTCATCCAGTGCGTACCGGGGCTCCTTTTGACCAGCGAGATTCCTTCCTTCTCCTAGAAGGTTACAGCGACCCGGACGATGGTTCATCCGGCCACACCCTTTTCCTGCATACAGGTTAGACATATGCTTCCGACTCACCTCTTAAGTCGGATTAGGGCCAGTTAGCCGAACGCCCCCAGGTCCGGATTACCCCGTGACTCGGCTTGCCTTGAGGTGACCGGGCCAGTACTTGCTTTGATCTTGCCGGACCTCGGCTAACTCGGCCTTTCATACCACGGCGTGACCCTACCCGGAGGTATCCCCCCAACATTAGTCCCCGAAGCTGGCGCGGTCTTAGCCGCCTTGGCCGCTAAGGCCACACTAGGTTCCATCTCGTGCTCCTGTCGCTATTTGCCGAGTTACCTTTGTACCTCAGACGGCTTGGATTTACGTTCCCTTCGCACGTTGCAAGTTTTCACTTGCCGGCCGGGTTACCACAGCTCTATCCGGGTCTTACTTCCTTCTCTCGTATGCTAGCCCATGTGAAGGGTAATCATTGTGTTGTCTTATTTTAAGGGATGGTACAGTAATCGCCGCAGTAACTGTCAGTCTTCACTGTGCGTGGGTCACGTCACGCCTGCCCCCTCGTTTACCGCATCAGTGCGTCACGTCCCAGGATCCTTTCCGCCCTGAGGCCTTCCGTGTGGCTCCTTACTGATTGGTCCGGATGGGTAATACACGGCCACAGCGCGTGGCCGGTCCACAGGGCGCGATCCCACTCACCGCTTACGTGGGTGGTTACATAGCGGAGGGGTGCGTTCCTTAGGATTTTTCCCCTCCGCACGCCTCCGCCCGCTGCTGCTCTCCTTCGTCTTCCTCGTGACTGCGCCGCCGCCAGCACTGCCAAAAAACAACGTCACCGCCGCACTTCTCCGTTTCACCTCTACGTCTCCATCACTGCGACGTCAATCTCCCACTACGGGTCCTCGCCAATCCAAGCCGCTGTCCCCCGCCGCCTCCAGCGCCAGTGAGGGCTTCGAGGAGCAGATGACTGAAGAAGAGCTCTCCATCGCTGAGCAAGAGATGGAGGAGGACGCCGCCGCTGGGGACCATGGCGCATGCGCCGGCTCCTGGGTTTGCCAAGACGATCTGGATTGGCTCTACCGGACTAGGCGCCTCCCTGCCGGCGTCGCCGCTCGCCTCGCCTCCGCCGAGCTAGCTCCTTCGCCCAACCCCGGGGAGTTCGTTGTGTTCCTGTCTCATTTTCAGCGGGGCTTCAGACTCCCGGTGAGTGATTTCTTCCATGATTGGCTCAACACCTACCATCTCCAGCCGCACCATCTTCCGGCCAATGCCATTACTTCCCTCTCTGCTTTCGCCTCTACGATTGAAGGCTACGCCGGATTATGGCCCACAAAGGAGCTGTGGATCCGGTTTTTCGCCCTTCGCCGCAACGTTATCCCCGACATTCACACTGACCCGGAGGACAAGTGGCTGACGCAGTTCGGAGCAGCCTCCATCTCTCCCCGGAGGTTTTCTGTTTTCCCTCGGGTCATAGGGCTAGAATCCTGCAAAGGTTGGGCCCGGACGTTCTTTTATGTCCGGAACACAGGCACCGAAGATTTGATCCGGTTGCTTCCTTATACCCCGGGTCCGCCGAACCCGGATCTGTGGGACGCCGTTCCGAAGAAACCTACGGCCCTGGCCAACCAAGTGAGTAAGAGGTTCGCGGAGCTGAAGGAGCTCGGGTTGCGCAACGAGGATGCGATGATCACTTTCGTGCGCAACCGAATCTCCCCTCTCCAGAAGCGCACCCACAAGGTGTGCCATATGAGCTACGGCCGCGATCCCAACCGGACTTCATCTTTCGAGCTGAACAATACGGAGATCTTCCGCCGGGTTAAGGCTCTTTTCACCACTCAGAAGGATTTCTCCTCTGACTGGACTTGGGGGATTGAGCATTTCTGCCGTGACCGGCTTCCTCCCATGGTAAGTTTCATGTAGCAAACTTACCCCGGACCAGTTACTTGTCCATTATTGTTGCATTTTTGATTCGTCTGTTTACTCTTTTTCTCAGCTATTCCTTCAGCAAACGCTCTAGGACGGCACTGATCCGACCCTTAAGTGGGCACCGGACCGGGAGACTTTGGACGCGGAGGAGCCGGACCAAGAGATGTTTCTCCCCATGACTGACGCCACGAAACGACCCACGGGTAACTTCTCTTCTGCCAGAGATTGGCCCAATGATGAAGATTACTCGGATATCGAGATAATTGAACCGTTTGAGGCTATCCCCCTTTCTTTTGCTTTTTCGCCATCAGCTCACGCCGGTGGCCATATCCACGAGGATCATCCCCTCGCCACAGGCGAGCCATTTCCGGTGGCGCCGAAGAAAAAGCGCGCGGCCTTCGCAAGCTCTTCCTCCGGACCTTCCGAGCCCGTTAAAAGGTGAAAGAAGGCCCCAGCGCGAAGGGCTCGAAACCCAGAGCAGCCGAAACCTCGGATGCGTAAGTCCTTCTTTCTTGTGTAACTCGTTCTTCCTTACTTCGTCGTAACTTTCCTTCTGACGTTACCTAATCTCACAGGGCTCCGGTGGAGGTCCCTCAGAGTGGGTACAGTATCTCATCGTCTCTCCGGCCAAGCCCCTCACCCCGTCGTGACGACGAGTCACGTCCACTGAGCCCCATTCCGGAAAGCTCTGCGGCCGCTCCGGATCATCCTGGGGCGGGGGAAACTGGCCCAACCAGAACGACGGCAGCTACTACCTCGGCGACGCCACAACCAGCAGCCACTAAAGCTACTTCGACTCCAGCATCTGTTCCAGAACCAGCAGCCAAAACATCACCAACTCCAGCCTCGTCAGCAGCACCAACCCTGGCAGCGAAAACGTCAGCGCCGGCACCAAGTCTAGCAACGAAAGTAGTGGCGCCCAGTTCCTCTGCATCTTCCGAGTCCTCCCAACCTCGGCAGGGGAAAACCGCTGCTACGGCTTCTTCTTCCCAGCAAGCCATGGGTAAGAAGACTCAAGACGTTACCAAGCCCAGCACTGCCGAGCCTGGGCAACGTACCCTTGAGTCCATGCTCCCCAAGAAGACACCAGCGGCAAAGGACGCGTTTGCCGAGCCAACTGAGTCTCAGCAGTTGGTTCTGCATACCAGCCCCGCCCTTGCCTTGGTGGAGAGGAAGGAAGCACACGCTAAGGGTTTGGTGATGCCACACATGCCCTCAGGCGAACGGTACCCCCCAAGCCTGATGGAGTTCGTCATGAACTAGAACAAGGCCGAGGTAATCCACGAATCTGATCAAGTGAATACCGCCGCCAAGGCCATTAACCTCCCTGGACGGATGATGGAGGTACGCCGTTTCTCCTTTGTAAATTGTAGTTAATAACCATTAGTCCCCGAGCCTCCGGGGGAGTAACTTGTTACTCGGCCGGATGCTTTTTTATAGAATTAACGTAGCTCCATAATAATTGCAAACCTGCACACACCTAGAGCCGGGTTAAGTTCCACTTGGCCCGGATCTTAGTACACTTCGAACATGCACACACCTAGAGCCGAGTTAAGTTCCACTTGGCCCGGATCTTAGTACACTTCGAACATGCACTCACCTAGAGCCGGGTTAAGTTCCACTTGGCCCGGATTTTAGTACACTTCAAACATGCACACACCTAGAGCCGGGTTTAGTTCCACTTGGCCCAGATCTTAGTACACTTCGAACATGCACACTCCTAGAGCCGGGTTAAGTTCCACTTGGCCCGGATCTTAGTACACTTCGAACATGCACACACCTAGAGTCGGGTTAAGTTCCACTTGGCCCGGATCTTAGTACACTTCAAACATGCACACACCTAGAGCCAGGTTAAGTTCCTCTTGGCCCGGATCTTAGTACACTTTGAACATGCACACAACTGACTTAAGTTTCTGTATCTTTTTCAGGTGACCACCAACCGCCGAAGTGCCGAATTCCAGCGCTTGTTGGATACACATAAAAATCTTCGCACGAAACAGGCTGCACTCATCGCTGAGTATGAGAAAAGGGATAAATTTCTTTCTCACTCCTTTCCTCATTTTTCTTCCACTTTACTTGCCGAATGAATCTGATTGTTCGGTTCCCGAAGTTGGGGTGGAAGCTAAAAACAAAATAATGCGAAAGAACTTGGAGCAGATCAAGGGTACGTCCTTCTTATCTGTTCTTACCGTACTTCTCATCATTTTACCTCCTTGGCTCGGCAAACATTCATACCTTGGCTCTGCCGGGCCAAAACACGGTTTCAGCATTGCTTGAAGAAAGTGTGCATGTGCCTGACATGATGCTGCATTTTCTCGAACAAGCAGGACAGCATCAAGCCGAGTTGAAGAAGAAAGATGATGAGCTCGCCCTCCTCCGGACCAAAGATGACGACATAGCCAAGCTCAAAGCTGAAATGGCTAAGATGAAGGCGCAGCACCAAACCGAGCTGAAAAGGGTTGGCCAGGACTTCACCGAGGAACGCGAGCGCCTCAAACTCCAAAGTGCTAAGGATCGCGAGCTCCTATAGGAAGCCGAGGTCAAACTTGGGTCGGCAAATGCTGAGCTCGAGCAGCTTCGGAAAAGGCATGATGCTTGCATCAAGGAGCTGACCCGGATTCACAGTCACATCTCTCGTAACTTCTTTTCCTTTATCCGCCTTACTTCTCCGGGTTACGTCTCATGTCTTATTTTCTCAACTTTGTCCTTTGCCTTGTTTCCCAGGCCACTTTCCAGAGGGTACTGCCATTGCACGTGCTGCTGTTGCCAATTTCCGCCGAGAGAGAAGTACTCCGGTCGCTGCTGAGGGTGACCCCATTCCCTTTGACATGGAGGACATGTTGGTCAGCCTGTCATCTCGTGTGGAAATTATCAAGAACTACGGCCGGGACCTCCTCGATGTTTCAGTCCAGATCTTCCACTCCTTCTGGCCCACCGATGATGCTCCGGAGAGAATCACGCAGCTCGCTGAAAATCTTTCAGAAATTGAGACCCAGCTCGACCTCTGGCGAGAATCCGCTGGCCGCTCTGCTGCCAATACCGTCCTTCACCACGTTTTGACGTGGTACGAAAAGATAGATCTCATCCTCCTCACACGGCTACGCACCGGGTCCAAATGGACAGATGACCCGGAGTGGGTAGCTCGGCGCCAGGCTTGCACCCACAACCTCATTGAATATGCCCCCATTCATGAATGGACTGAGGGTCCGAGCTTCCTGGAAGCCGCAGGGGAAGAGGAAGTTGAGAACATTGAAGATGACTCGGGTGAATCGGAGGAGGAAACTGCCTCGGATATCGAAGAGGGCGATGATGATGCCGAACTCCGTCCTGCTGCTCCTAAGTAAAAACACTTGAAAATTCATGAGATCCCCGGTATACCGGGTGGAATTGTATTCCAAATACATGTGATATTTTGCTACTGAGTACTTATGCCAGATTAACGTGGGCGTAGTCCCCAAGTTTCTTTTTCTTGTTCGTTCAATCTTTTGGCTCGGGTCGTGTCTACCTTGATTCGGTTTTACAACTTACGAATCCGAGCCTAAAAATTGTCTTAACAATACTGGGAAACTTTTAGACTTAGCTCGAAAATAAGTACGGGATTAGTCCGGAAAATAAACGTCGGCTCGAATAAATTCTTTTCCTTAGTCGTTTTTCATGTGCTACGCAATTCCAAACTTGTTCTCTTGCCTGCCATGAAGCCAACTCTTGTTGGACAGCAGCAAGTCGAAGAGTTGGGTTTTTGGTGCTCACACACTACTAATCCGAGCTAAGTAGAATAACCTATTCCAGCCGACGCACAAATAACAAAAGACAACAAATATTATTAAGGCAGTCCCCGAGTTACTGCTCGAGGTGCCAACATTTCATTGGTAAACTCATTGCCGACATACATACCGACATATGAGATAACCCGGATACATTCACTTCTTAGCTAGGTGTAGAAAGGCTGAAGTAGAGCTACATTGCATGGACGCTTGGATTCCTCACCAGATCTGTCCGCCTTGTTCTTTTCCTGTGTCTTTGCATCTATAAGATAATAAGAATCATTGTGCAATGCTTTGCTCACGATGAATGGCCCTTCCCATGGGGAGGATAATTTATGCATTCCAGTAGTACGTTGTACCAACTGGAGCACCCGATCGCCTTCCCGAAAGACTCGGGGGCACACTTTCCGGCTATGATAGTGTCGGAGATTTTGCTGATATATGGCGGATCTGGACAGTGCCAGTTCTCTCGCTTCTTCCAGCAGATCAACATCATTTTGCCGGGCTTCTTGCACTTTGGCTTGTGTGTATTGGGTGACCCTAGGCGAATCATGCTCTATGTCGGCTGGTAATACAGCTTCTGCCCCATATACCAGAAAAAACGGCGTATAGCCTGTTGATCGATTCAGAGTTGTTCTTAAACTCCATAGTATCGCTGGTAGTTCTTCTATCCAGCACCCCGCTGATCTTTGCAGCGGTTCAATGAGCCGGAGTTTTATCCCGAATAACACTAATCCGTTGGATCTTTCCACCTGCCCGTTCGATGCGGGGTGGGCTACCGAAGCTAGGTCAAGTCGGATCCTTTTATCCCGGCAGAAACGAGCAAATGCTCCTTCCGCAAAATTTGTGCCATTATCAGTTATGATACGGTGTGGATAACCGTACCTCAAGATGATATCTTTGAGAAAAGTTACGGCCATAGCTCCATCACATTTTCTTATAGGCTTTACCTCGATCCACTTCGTAAACTTGTCCACCATTACCAAAATGTGAGTCATGTTTCCTCTTGCTGGTTTGAATGGGCCCACCATATCCAGGAACCATACGGCAAATGGCCAAGTGATTGGGATGGTCTTGAGTTCTGACATTGGCATATGCGTCTTTGTGGCGTACCTCTAACAACCATTACATTTTCTCACCAGATCTTCTGCTTGCTCTAAGGCGTTTGGCCAGTAGAATCCGTGTCGGAAAGCTTTCGCTACCAAGGCTCGGGATGAGGCGTGATGCCCGCACTCCCCCTGATGTATATCTCGGATGATTTCAAGCCCTTCGTCCGGGTCAACACACCGCTGGAGGACATTGGTCACACTTATTTTGTATAACTCGGAATTGATGATCGTGTAAGCCTTTGCCCTCCTCTGTGTTTGCCTGGACAACACCTCCTTAGTGGGTAACGTTCCATCTTTCAGGAATTGAAATATAGGCAGTGCCCAAGCCAGTATTTGCCGCACGGGGAACACGTCCTCGTCTATCTCCATATGATCCACCGGCATAACTTCAACCGGACTACGCTGAGCAGTCCCCGGGTTTTGCGAAGCAGTCCCCAGGTTTGCCGAAACAGTCCCCGGGTTTTGCGCACCACTCCCCGCATCAACGTCCATGGGCGCTGCTCCGGACTCTGTGTCCTCTGGGATGTAGATGGACTCGGATTCCGGGGATGGCCTGATGGATGGTTTATTGAGGTGCTCTAATGCTACACCCGGTGGAATTGCTTGTCTGGTTGACCCGAGCTTCGACAGCATGTCGGCAGCCTCATTTTCCACCCGGGGTACGTGATGAAATTCACATCCCTCAAAGTAACCAGAAATCTTCTGCACGTGAAATCTGTATAGTTCCATGTTTGGATCAAGAGCGTCCCATACTCTGGACAGTTGCTGCACCACTAAATCCAAGTCGCCAAAGCATATAATCCGACGTATACCAATTTCCTTTGCTACCTTGAGCCCATGCATAAGTGCTTCATACTCAGCGACATTGTTTGATGCGGTGAAGTGGATCTGCAGCACGTATTTCAACTGGTCCTTCTTTGGCGACGTGAGTACGACTCCGGCACCTAGCCCGGTTTTAGTTTTTGATCCGTCAAAGTGCATCCGCCAATAGTTTGGATCTGGAAGTGGTGGTTCGTACTGTACCTCAGCCCAGTCCACGAAAAAATCCTCCACAGCCTGAGACTTTATGGCTTCTCTCCGGTCATACTGCGGGGCGTAAGGAGCTAGCTCAATTGCCCATTTTGCAATCCTGTCGCTTGCATCCTTGTTACTAATTATCTCGGATATAGGGGCCTCACATATGACCCGGATGGGATGTTCTTCAAAGTAATGCTTCAATTTCTTGGCGGCCATGTACACGCCATACGCCACTTTTTGATAGTGTGGGTAGTTCTTCTTTGAGGTTCACTCAAATAATACACCGGCCTTTGCACTGACTTACCTTCCTCATCACGCTCCACCACTATCACTGCACTTACAACCCGGTTGGTTGTGGCTATATAGAGTAACATTGGCTCTTTTGATAGTAGGGAGGCTAGCACTGGCGTCGTGGCTAACATTTTCTTTAGGTGGGTAAAGGCCTCATCCGCCTGCGGCGTCCAAATGAACTTATCTGACTTTTTCATGAGTTGATAGAGAGGCAATGCCTTTTCTCCTAACCGACTTACAAACCGACTTAACGAGGCCAGGCAACCTGTAAACTTCTGGACATTGTTAAGACACTTCGGTAGTTCCATTCGTTCGATGGCTCGGATCTTGGCTGGATTAACTTCGATACCTCGGCTGGAAACCAGAAAGCCGAGCAATTTTCCAGCCGGGACACCGAAGGTGCATTTTTCCGGGTTAAGTTTCATCCGGAACCTCCTTAGGTTTGTGAACGTTTGCTTGATATCGTCAAGGAGCGTTTTGCTTTCCTTGGTCTTGATAACCACATCGTCTACATATACCTGTACATTTTGACCTATTTGGTCATGCAAACATTTTTGCATACATCTCTGGTACGTTGCCCCTGCATTACGTAAACCAAACGGCATGGTGCGATAGCAATAAGCCCCATACGGGGTAATAAACGCAGTCTTTATTTGATCATCCGGATTCAAAGGTATCTGGTGGAAACAGGAGTAAGCATCAATGAATGACAACAGTTCACATCCCGCAGTTGAGTCTATGACCTGATCTATTCTTGGCAGCGGGAATGGATCTTTCGGACACGCCTTGTTCAGGTTCGTGTAGTCGATACACATGCACCAAACCACTGCCACGTTCGGATCATCTTTCTTCTTTTCCACCAGCATCGAATTAGACAGCCAATCCGGGTAAAGAACTTCCATGATAAATCCTGCAGCTAGCAACCGAGCTACCTCATCCCCAATGACTTTTCTCCTATCTTCGGCGAAGCGGCGGAGAGGTTGCTTCACCGGCTTAGCTCCGGGTCTCACATTTAAAGAGTGCTCGGCCAACTCCCTCGGAACACCTTGCAAGTCCTGTGTGGACCAAGCAAAAATGTGCCGATTCTCACGGAGGAAGCTGACGAGCTCGCTTTCCTATTTATCACTTAGCCCGGCACCAATTGTTACGGTGCGCTCTGAGAACATGTCATCAATAGGAACCTTCTTGGTATCTTTCGTGGCCTGGAAGGAGACAGTTCCATGGGGGTTACTCAGCGCCGGCATACACTGTTGCGCGGACTGAGCCAACGCAGCCACCTCTTGAATTTTCCTTTTTTCCTGTGCGATCACAAGTGACTCGGCTAAGTTTGATCCGGCCGACGCACACTCCATCGAACGCCGGAAGTCCCCAGCAATTGTAATTACTCCGTTTGGTCCGGGCAATTTCATTTTCAAATAGCTTATATGACAACTTGCCATGAACTTGTTCAGCGCTGGCCTTCAGAGCAATGCGTGATACGCGCTTTCCAAATTCACTACTTCGAACTCCAGATTTTCAGTTCGGCAATTGTCCCTCGTGCCGAACAAGACGTCGACCCGGACCTTGCCTATGGGCTCACAAGAAATGCCGGGCATAATGCCATGGAAAGTTGTCCTCGTGGCCTGGAGCATGTTCTCTGAAATACCCAACTTGCGCATTGTGTCCGCATACATGATATTTATGCTACTGCCGTTGTCGATCAGTACCTTTGAGAATCTTACGTTGATGTTAGGCCCAATGAATGTAGGATCCAGCACCAACACATACGAACCAGGGCTCGGCATGAGCTTAGGGTGATCCCTAATGCTCCAAGTGATTTCCTGATCGGACCAAGGCATGTACCTCGTCACTGCCGGCATTACCGCATTCACCTCCATATGCCTACGCTGCAAGCTTTTTCTATTAGTTTCTTCTGTGGTAAATACACAGTAGCTCTGGTGATGCTCCCTGTACTCGTTTCTCCCCTCATTTCCGGGGTGCCTCCGATCCGGCTGCTCTGATTTTCTACTTGGTGCACTGCATCCCTTCTTTCATTGTTATCATACCTCGGCGGAGGGGGAGGCAACATCAGCTGTTGCATGTTCACTCCGGAGAGCAATTGCTGCCGGGGTAACTCCTGCCGAGGCTGATCATTCCGGGGTGCCTGAGCATTCCCCGAACCACCTTGCTCGATCTTGCGCATCCACTCGCATTGCCTCGTCGTATGACCCGCTGGGTTGTTTGGATTTGGCGTGTGAAACTTACACGGCTGGTCCAACATCGACTCGTAAGTATACCTCGGATGGTCTTTCCTTTCTTGCCATTGCTTCTTTTGCTCCGGTGTCCAAGTTTTCTTCCCATCGTTCCTTGGGGTCCATTGACCTCCAGTTTTCTGGCGCTGACTACCCCCTCTTCCGGGTTGATCTTGACTCATGGCCGCTACTTGGTGTGAACCGTACCGATGGTTCGGTCGATCATCTCTCCTTTTTCCTCTGTAATCATTTCTCCGGGATGATCCGGATCCATCCCTCTGATAGTACTCATCGCTTGACTCGTTCGATGCGAGCCTTGGTTGGGTCGGGTCACCCAATGCATACGAATCTGCGATCCGAATCATCTCTGCCAACGTTGCCGGCATTTTCCGTTGCAACTTCATCCATAACTCGCCTCCATACCTGCACCCCTGTGCAAACCATGCTATGGCCTGTGATTCTATCACGCCCTCACACGAATTTCTCACGGTACACCACCGGGTCAAGAACTCCCGGTCTATCTCATTGGGTCGCTGTTTGCACATAGCTAGGGTCTGTGGCCTATTTGGCCTTTGATACGTACTTGAAAAATTTCTGATGAACATCTCCTCGAAATCAATCCAGCAGTTGATGCTTCCTGGCGGCAAATTGTTCAACCACACCCTTGTCGGGCCTTCCAACATCTGGGGTACATATCGTACGGCCCATCTCAGGTTGCCTGTGGCAATTTTTACAGCGGTAGCATAGTTTATCAGCCAATCCTCTGGCTTGGTACTACCATCATAGGTCTTGGTCCCCTTGGGCAATTGAAAGTTCGGGATTGGTGGCTCTTTCATGATCCGGGGTCCAAAACATGCTGGACCTGGTGGACCCTGACATTCTATCTGTTCCGACCTATATAGTCGATCCAGCTTCAACCTTGCATCGTCCAGCATCAAATCCCTGCTTCCCAGTCTCGAACCTATCACATGATAGTCCGGTCTCGGATATCCCGCACTCGCCATCTCCGAATCACCGTCATTATACCGGTTTTGCTCGTGCGGTGCGCCTTTCTGTTGGATACCTCGGCCGGCACTATGCTCTTGCCTTGGCATGTTCCGCTGCTGCCCGGCATTGCCGTTGACAACGTTCCTCCGACCGGCATTGCCTTGGTCACGGTTACCTCGGCCAGCTTCGCCTTGGCTCACACTCCGTCGATCATCATTTTTCTGCGCTTCTTTTTCTTTCCCCGCCTGTGTCGGGTCATACGGGACAATCTGTTTGTTCCGTCTGGCCAAGGTTACCACCTCCTCTCTCCTTGGATCGCCATGAGGGGACGACGCAGCTCCAGCGGATTTCTCCGGGTTACCCATCGCCGAATGGACGATCTTGGAGGCTCCAGCTCTCTCCGGGTTCGTCCTGAGCAGTTCTTCGTTTTGCCTGTTCGCAATCTGAACCAACTCGTTAACTCGGTTTTGCTGCCTTTGCCGGGCTTCACCCGTCAGTCCTTCTAACTCGGATGCAGCTGCATCCACCGCTCTAAGGTTCTTGGTCGGGGTACTATACCTCGGCAGCCCCACAGAAAGACAGTTCTCTGATTCCTCGATTTCGACATCACCTTCTCTGTTCATCTCGCTCATGAGATTCCTCCCTTTAACTTTTACAGCATCAACTTTGTTCGCCTTTGCGTACTCACGCAGCGTCATGTTCAACGACCGCTGGGCCGCGGCTATTTTCTTTGCACCCTCAAGTATTTTCTGCCGAGTTTCTTCCAGCTCGGCCTGTGCGCGAGCCGGATCTACCGCTGCTACTATAGGGTTTGCCAAGCTATCCATTGCCTCTCTCAGCACGTTCTCCGGCCTCTCTAGCGGAGGACCCCTACCTTTCCTTGGTGCCTTGGGTGTCACCTCCGGATCTGGCGCCGGATCCTTGCTCGTAACCGCTCCCGGCGCTGTCATCATTACCTCTGCATTGTCCGGGGAACGAGCGGTACGTTCCCCGCGAGCCACAGTGAGGGGTGGTTCGCCTGCTTCGACAACGTGGCGCGGATGAACGCCTGACACGTCCACCGTAACGTAGACCTTGTGTGCGCCGAGCTTGAGGAAGACGCCATTGCGCGGGAGAGGGCGCGTGCCGAAGCAGCCTGCGTTGTCGCTGACGAAGTCCCGCGCTTCAAAGCGCTGGACGAGCCCGGAGACGATGCGCTCTCCAGTGGCGATGAAGTTTCCTGTCCGGATCTTGACCCCTGCTAGCGCCGCTAGCCCCACGGTGGGCGCCAACTGTCGTGGTGGTGTCACGACAGATGCCATGTATAGGCAGAAGGTGGGGACTAGTATGCGCTAGGGGAATCTGGGGAGGGATAGCAAAGTGATTCTCCACACCAAAACTCGTTTTGATTTACTTCCCAGGTTACAAGTTCTCCTAGAGCTGTATTGGCGAGAGGAGGAAGAAGAAGCTCTCTTACTCTCACCCACAGACCTCACCTCAAACCCTAGACCTTAACAGAATTGTCCAAAGAATAAAATCCAACCCCCTCTACTGAAGCCCTAGCCCCCCTTTTATAGGGGAGGCTCGGTTTCAACCTAGGGCATACGTGGAGGCATATTCCTAAGAATATGCCCCGTCCCAAAGTGGTAAACCGACCGGGGTGCTTTTTCCCCCTCGTCAGCTATGCTTTAGCTACCTGAGCCATGACGGCGCCCTCGTCAGCTGACACGAGCGTCGTCACGCTTGTCAGCCACGCCCCGGTGGTCCAGTCCTTGCTCGCTTCGCTCATCCAGTGCGTACCGGGGCTCCTTTTGACCAGCGAGATTCCTTCCTTCTCCTAGAAGGTTACAGCGACCCGGACGATGGTTCATCCGGCCACACCCTTTTCCTGCATATAGGTTAGACATACGCTTCCGACTCACCTCTTAAGTCGGATTAGGGCCAGTTAGGCGAACGCCCCCAGGTCCGGATTACCCCGTGACTCGGCCTGCCTTGAGGTGACCCAACCAGTACTTGCTTTGATCTTGCCGGACCTCGGCTAACTCGGCCTATCATACCACGGCGTGACCCTACCTGGGGTATCCTTCCAACACATTGCATGTGTGTTCTTTTCACAAACCACATATGCATCCTCCAGAGTTCATTGCATGTGTGTTCTTTTCACAAACCACCTATGGATCCACCAGTGTCATTGCATGTGTGTTCTTTTCACAGACCACATATGGATCCACTAGAGTTGATTGCATGCATGTTCTTTTCACAAACCACATATGGATCCACCAGTGTCATTGCATGTGTGTTCTTTTCATTAACCACAACTAGAGTCATTGCATGTCTGTTCTTTTCATTAACCACAACTAGAGTCATTGCATGTGTGTTCTTTTCACAAACCACATATGGATCCACCAGAGTTCATTGCATGTTTATTCTTTTCACAACCACATATGGATCCACTCGAGTTCATTGCATGTATGTTATTTTCACAAACCACCTATGGATCCACCAGTGTCATTGCATGTGTGTTCTTTTCATTAACCACAGCTAGAAACATTGCATGTGTTTTTTTCACAAACCACCTATGGATTCACCAGTGACATTGCATGTGTGTTCTTTTCTTTATACACAACTCGAGTCATTGCATGTGTGTTATTTTCATTAACCACCTATGGATCCACCAGTGTCATTGCATGTGTGTTCTTTTCATTAACCACAGCTAGAGACATTGCATGTGTTTTTTTCACAAACCACCTATGGATCCACCAGTGTCATTGCATGTGTGTTATTTTCATTATCCATAGCTTGAGTCATTGCATGAGTGTTGTTTTCATTAACTACATATGGATCCCCTAGTGTCATTGCATGTGTGTTCTTTTCATTAACCACAACTAGAGTCATTGTATGTTTGTTCTTTTCACAAACCACATATGGATCCACCAAAGTTCATTGCATGTGTGTTCTTTTCACAAACCACGTATGGATCCACCAGTGTCATTGCATGTGGGTTCTTTTCACAAACCACATATGGAACCACCAGAGTTCATTGCATGTTTGTTCTTTTCACATACCACATATGGATCCACCAGAGTTCATTGCATGTTTGTTCTTTTCACAAACCACCTATGGATCCACTAGTGGCAATGCATGTGTGTTATTTTCACATACCACACCTAAACTCACTACATGTGTGTTCTTTTCACAAACCACTTATGGATCCACCAGAGTTCATTGCATACTGTTCTTTTCATAGACCACATATGGATCCACCAGTGTCATTGCATGTGTGTTCTTTTCATTAACCACATATGTATGCACTAGTTTCATTGTATGTGTGTTCTTCTCACAAACCACATATGGATCCACCAGTGTCATTGCATGTGTGCTCTTTTCATTAACCATAGGTAGAGTCATTGCATGTCTGTTCTTTTCACAAACCACATATGGTCCACCTGTGTCATTGCATGTGTGTTCTTCTCACAAACCACCTATGGATCCACCAGAGTTCATTGCATGTATGTTCTTTTCATAGACCACATATGAATCCACTAGAGTTCACTGCATGTGTGTTCTTTTCACAAACCACCTATGGATCCCCGAGTGTTTCATTACATGTGTGTTCTTTTCACAAACCACAACTAGAGTCATTGCATGTGTGTTCTTTTCACAAACCACATATGGATCCACCAGAGTGTGTTGCATGTGTGTTCTTTTCACAAACCACATATGGATCCACCAGTGTCATTGCATGTGTGTTCTTTTTATTAACCACAACTAGAGTCATTGCATGTCTGTTCTTTTCATTAACCACAACTAGAGTCATTGCTCATGTGTGTTCTTTTCACAAACCACATATGGATCCACCAAAGTTCATTGCATGTCTGCTCTTTTCACAAACCACATATGGATCCACCAGAGTTCATTACATGTATGTTATTTTCACAAACCACCTATGGATCCACCAGTGTCATTGCATGTGTGTTCTTTTCATTCACCACAGCTAGAGACATTGCGTGTGTTTTTTTCACAAACAACCTATGGATCCACCAGTGTCATTGCATGTGTGTTCTTTTCTTTATCCACAGCTAGAGTCATTGCCTCTGTGTTCTTTTCATTAACCACATATGGATCCCCTAGTGTCATTGCATGTGTGTTCTTTTCATTAACCACAACTAGAGTCATTGCATGTCTGTTCTTTTCACAAACCACATATGGATCCACCAGAGTTCATTGCATGTGTGTTCTTTTCACAAACGACCTATGGATCCACGAGTGTCATTGTATGTGGATTCTTTTGACAAACCACATATGGAACCAGAAGAGTTAATTGCATGTGTGTTCTTTCACAGACCACATATGGATCCACTAGAGTTCATTGCATGTGTGTTCTTTTCACAAACAACCTATAGATCCACTAGTGTCATTGCATGTATGGGCTCCCCGGATTATTCATCCGAGAAATCTCTGTTATGCATACATCCACGTTCCCATGATCAGTGAGCCGTGGAACATAACCGACATGTATCATTACAAAATCTGAAACATAACAAATTACAAGACTTACATAACTGCCATTATGGCTACAACATCACTAGCAGCGGAAACATCGCGAAGCGCAGAGCCCAATCTTGCCTCAACCTACAGGCAGCTGACTGGGAAGACGACCTAGCTTGCTGGACATCACCTGATTTCTCCCGAAGTCAAAACTCTGAAAGTCTGGCCAAGTAAATAGCCAGGGACACAACTGTGAGTCCTTTTGAATGTACTCGCAAACCACTAAGATAAGTGAACAAAGGAAATACAATTCTGACTGTGGTGAGATAGCTCTATCTGGGGTTGCTTTTGGAAAGCCTAAACTAACTTTTGAAGTTATGGCATCTCCTTATCTTTGTTGAAAAAGAGTTTTGAAAACATGCTTTTGTTTTATAAATAAGGACATCTCCATACCTTTGTTGAAAAAGAGTTTTGAAAACAGTTTTGTAGTAAAAACTCTTTTTAAAACATTTTCAACCCCTCGGGTCAAAACAAAGCTTTTGAACTCGGGTTCCCCCAGAACCTTCGTCCTCAGAGTACTTGTTTCCCAAACAAGCAGAGTTTGGGTACTCCTAGCCAACACCTTTACAACCGTCGTTGACCGTGGACACGACTATTCGAATAGGTTATACTCTGTAGAGTTTGCACACTTTTCCCACAAGAATGAATAGATCCGCCGGGATACAACCACGGCCCACTACCACTATAGATGGGGGTCCGGATAATCAAACCTAACATTTCGCTTGTCTACACTAGCAAAGGCATGCTTTTCCTCTTGGGTTTTTTCTTCCCGGCAACGAGTATGAGGCTCCCAGCCATAGTCCTTCCTTCCGTACACACGCAGACCTAAGCTGCAACTTGGCGTATACCTTAAATCTGGAGAATCCACTTCCTTCCGAACTACCGAAGTCATACCGTCCGCGGGAGACCCAATTGTAGCACCGGCCTCCTGATGGCTCAATGCACGGCGCCCAGAAAAATGCTTGATGGCGGTGTTAATGTAGAGCTCGTTGGGAACCCCAAGAGGAAGGTATGATGAGCACAGCAGCAAGTTTCCCTTAGTTATGAAACCAAGGTTTAATCGAACCAGTAGGAGCAAGGAAACACCTCAAAGGTGTTACTAGCTGAGCTTTCGCAGGGCGCACTACCGATGCTAGTAGCAACGTGGAGACCTGCACAACACAACCACAGAACTTTGTCCCCAACTTGCGATGAGGTTGTCAATCTCACCGTGCTTTGCGGAAAACAAAGGATTAAACGTATCGAATGGAAAGAAGTAAAAGTTTGCAGAAAGTAAACAAAAGCAGAAACAATTTATAGATTGTACGTAAAGTAAAGGACCGGGATCCACAGTTCACTAGAGGTGGATCTCCTTAGATAGATAACATGCTGGGTGAACAAATTACAGCGGGGCAATTGACAAACACCGAGAAAGCAATACATGCATATACTAATCATCTTGACTCCTTTGAGACTTGATTGGGCATTACAACATAATACATAGACCACCATCCAACTGCATCTATGACTAATAATCCACCTTCAGGTTATCATCCGAACCCCCTACAGTATTAAGTTGTAAGCAACAGATTATTGCTTTACGAACTGCGTGTAAAGTAAACAATACAATTGTTCTCTGAACAAAGGATCGTTGTTTTCTCCCTAGTAGCAACAGCACATCTAGTACCTTAGACATTTCTGTCACTTCCCCAGATTACCAGAGGCATGAACCCACTATCGAGCATAAATACAAACTCTTGGAGTTGCTAGCATCTACTGGGCCAAGATAGCTACTAACAACGGAAAGCATGCAAGATCTCAAATAACAAAGACATGATAGAATCAATAATCAATCTGAAATAGCATCTCAATATCCATCGGATCCCCGCAAACACAACATGTAAGGATTACAAATAGATGATCTTGATCATGAACGGAACTCACAAGATCTAAACATGAACGCACAAAGGAGGAGAAACCAGCCATCTAGCTACTACATGGATCCGTAGTCCAAGGATGAACTACTCACGCATCACACCGGAGGCTTGCGTGGTGAAGAAGAAGGCCTCCAGGGTGAATTCCCCTCTCCGGCAGGGTGCCGGGAAGAGCTTCAGATCCCCCCGATCTAGGGACAGAGACGACGGCGGCTACAGACTCTTTCGTGGATTTTTTATCGGGTACCTAGGGTTTTTGTCGCGAGGGCAACTTATAGTCGGAAGGAGAGGCCGAGGGGGTGCTGGGGTCGGCCAGACCAACCCCTGGCGCGGGCCAGGCCTGGCCGCACGGCCAGGTGGTGTGACCGGCCCCCAGCCCTTCTCCGTCTCGTATTCTGGCACTTGATCCCTTCCGGAAAAATAGGCACTTTGGCTATTGTCCCGTCCAATTCCGAGAATATTCATTTTCTGACTTTTCTGGAACCAAAAACAACAGAAAACGGGTAGCTGGCACTGTGGCTCTTGCTAATAGGTTAGTCCAAGAAATCATAATAAAATTACTACAAAGTTGGAACAAAACACAAGAAAGTGGATAAAACCAAGCATGGAACATCAAAAATTATAGATACATTTGCAATGTATCAACATCCCCAAGCTTAACTCCTGCTCGTCCTCAAGTAGGTAAGTGATAAAAAGAAATAATTTTTGAGGTGACATGCACCATCAAAACTTGATCAAAGTATTTGCAAAACTCAAAGCTGGGATCATAGTACTTCAATCATAACATGAAAGACAAAGTTCTAGCAATAAGCAAAGAAACTATGATACAACATGAAAAGGCACAGACAAAAGATTCATGAATAACATGCTTTGCAAGACGTTTGTTTGTTTCACATAACGAAAACATAGCATACTAGTATTCAGCTTGTCCCTCAATAGAGTAGCAAATATAAATGCATAGGACACCTTCAAAGTTCATAAGAGTGACTAGATACAATAGTTTCAAAGAAGCAATAACAAGTTATGCATCAATCAACTAGTCTTGGGACAATGCATATAGAACTAAGAATGGCCACTATGCTCTCAAAGTAGTGCATAAAGATAGAAGGTGGAGACTCAATATAATGGTGGAAGAAAAGCCTTTGTAAAAGGAAGTAGGGATTCAAGTCTCATAAAGAGCTTCCAAAATTTATGGTACTTATAGCTTTCAGCTCTCATTGCCCCTATCATAAGCATCTTGAAGGTGATTAAGGTTAAAGTGACACAACTAAGAGGATATTCTTGACAAGTTATAAACCGAAATCTCATGCCCCTTACTTACGAAGACTGATCCTCATGCTACTCAACTTCAGTCACGAGTAAGCTCTTTTCATTGTAAGTATATGTGTATCATTAAGAACCGCCAACGGGGTACCCCTTACACATGATACGGGAGCTTTCCCATAATCAAAATGACAAGGCAAGCAGACAATGAGCATCTCAGCGATTTTTTTTATTTGCTATTTGCATAGGTTTTTATTGAGGATGCTTCATAGAGTGCTCACTATGGTGATGCTGCAAGTTTCCACCATGATTAGGCATGGCTTAGGCTAGCGGCCCAGGCGTTTCTCTAACACACATACAAACTCCATGATCTTACAAGTTCCACTTTTATTTCACACCGCCAGGATCCGTAAGAAAAAGAACATAATATCAACGGGGTACAAAGTACAAGTGCAATGGTGAAAGCGTTCCCCATGGTACATGGTTCTGCTAATTTCAACTTATAAAGCGCAAGCATATACGCAACAAAGAAGGACCCAATGGTTCAAGTTTATTAGAGGCAATAAAGTAAAGTGTGCCATCAAGTTCGTGAGAGCTTTAATCACTAGTTTTCTCATAACAAGTGGAAGGTAAACAAAAGCATGAATATACTTGGAATAGCATAAGCTAGTAGGTTGGTATGGTGGACTCTTTGGAAAAACTTGGTTTAGGGAGTTGGATGCATGAGTGGAACTCATACTTGGTTGTGGAGGCTAGCAAAAGACTGGGAGTGACAAACTAAGAGAGCAATAATGGCCATAATCATGCAGAGCGACAAAACATCATTGATCAAAGCATAAAGTGATACTACAAGTTGCAAACTAAAGTATCATAAAGTCTATGGTGACTTGAGATAGTCATAACATGGTGTGAGCATGCGCCAAGTCAACCCAAATAAAGCATCAAAGGAGAATACCACTATACTATGCTTTAATATGCTAAAACAACGCATGATTCATCCAAGGCACATTAAGCAATCTCAATTGTTTATAACAAGTTATGCTACAGCAAAGAATACTAAGCATAAATCCAAAACAATATCGAGCATGGCATGACAAAGCATAGGCCCCAGTCAAAACGAGCTCTTTTTACCACATAAGCCTAAACTTTCCTACTCTTTTCCAAACCAAACCAAACTATTTGTAAACCAAAGTGTGAAAGAGGGGATCCAATCAACTTATTCAGAAAATTAAGAAAACCAAGAAAACTAAAAAAACAAAACGAAAATGAAAAAGAAGACGCTCCAAGAGAAACACAACTGTGCACGAAACAATAAAAATGAAGCGTTTGGAAGAAACCTGAAATTTTTATTGATGAAGAAGGGGATGCCTTGGGCATCCCCAAGCTTTGACGCTTGTACTTCTTGGATATTTCTTGGGGTGACACGTGTGGCATCCCCAAGCTTGAGCTTTAGTCCATCCTTCATCTCATTACTCATTCCTTCCATACACCTGAAAATTTTCCTTCATACAAAACTTCACACAATCTCATTAGCAACATTAGTGGACTTTAGATAAATAAGTCTCAAGGTTCAGTTCTAACACCAAATAAAGTTCCATTAGACCACTAGCTACTTTAGCACTTCCCTAAAAAATCTCAATTCCCCAAAGGAACTCAAGAAGGAACTAACAAGAAGCAAATGCAGAAAATGGCAGAAATCTATCAAAACAGACCAGCAGGTAAAGACAAATTTGTTCGAAGACCTTATGTTGCTCAAATCAAAAAGTGTTGAACTAACGAAAGTTAGATAACAACCTGGGACAGACGCACAAAAAATTACAGCTCAATACGACGTACATAGCTCTCTCAGGAATATTTACGGTGAAGCACAAAAATCTGTTTCGGGACAGCAACTTTCCCAATCATTACTTCACTCTCATTAGAGGTTACTCTTGGCACAAAAAGAAAATAAAAAGGATAAGGATAGGTTATTACAGAGGTAATAACTTCCAAGGCTCAACTAAAACTCTTGGGTTATCTCCCAACAAGTACTTTTCTTTAACGCCTTTAAGTTAGACATAAGAACCAAAGAAAGAATCAAGTGTTCTCAAATGAAGAAGCATTAAGACCAACTTTCTTGCCCTTACCTCTCTTATTTTTATTCTTAACCTTGGGTGGAGAAGAAAGGTGCATGGTCCCCTTTCCCACATCTATTATTGCTCCAAGGAGTCCTAATAGGGACCTTCCAAGTGTAATTTGTCCTTTTCCTGCACATTCAATAACAAGATAATCAATAGAAATCATTTTCCCAAGGATCTTTGTATACACTCCTTCAGCTATTCCAAGAGGTAATATGGTAGTATTATTGGTGAGAGATATTTCTTTTCCTCCTTCAACGAGCCCCCAAAGATTCAGAGATTCATAAATAGCTTTGGGCATAAGACAAAATTCAGACATGATATCACAGCGAGCTTGAAAAGTTTCAGTGTTTATCTCAATCTTTACTGTAGGGAACCACTTTGATGGTTCAGAGTTTATTGGAACATAATCATGTTGCTCCCTAAGCGTATTATAGCACCCTTCTAATCTTGTAGTGCTAGCCTCAAGAGTGTCCAACCTAGCAAATATTTTTGCGAAAGAAGTATCAGTTTGGCTAGGCAAGTTGTAAGTGAGGATTAATTTCTTTATAGCATTAATGGCATCATCCTCATTACATTGGAGGAAATATCCTCCCGCAATAGCATCTAAAACATATCTATAGCAAAGAGCAATCCCAAGGTAAAAACTGCTAAGGAACAATCCTTGAATCATTTTAGGCTCAGTCTTTTCATGTAGATCAGAGATTCTAGACCAAGCTTCCTTAAAACTTTCCTCAATTCCTTGTTTAAAAGTGAGAATCATTTCCTCGGGTGACATAGTGATTTGAGCAAGGCTAGACATAGTGGCAACTCAAGATAGGAACTAATTTTTTGTGTGTTTTCAAATAAGAAAGCAAACAAGTAAAACTAATTTTTTGTGTTTTTTGAAGACCAAAACAAGCAAACAAAGCAAAAAGAAACTAAGAAAAACAAAAACAACAAAGTAAAGAAATGGTTATGAGGGACTCCCCTTGTGAAGATGTCCTTGACTCCCCGGCAACGGCGCCAGAAAAATCTTTAATGGCGTGTAGTTGACGTGGGAGTTTCTTCTTCTTCGTTCCCCGGCAACGGCGCGAGAAAAATGCTTGATGGCTCAATGCATGGTGCCTAGAAAAATGCTTGATGGCGGTGTTGATGTAGAGCTTGTTGGGAACCCCAAGAGGAAGGTATGATGAGCACAGCAGCAAGTTTCCCTCAGTTATGAAACCAAGGTTTAATCGAACCAGTAGGAGCAAGGAAACACCTCAAAGCTGTTACTAGCTGAGCTTTCGCAGGGCGCACTACCGGTGCTAGTAGCAACGTGGAGACCTGCACAACACAACCATAGAACTTTGTCCCCAACTTGTGATGAGGTTGTCAATCTCACCGTGTTTTGCGGAAAACAAAGGATTAAACGTATCGAATGGAAAGAAGTAAAAGTTTGCAGAAAGTAAACACAAAGAAGAAACAGTTTATAGATTGTATGTAAAGTAAAGGACCGGGATCCACAGTTCACTAGAGGTGGCTCTCCTTAGATAGATAACATGCTGGGTGAACAAATTACAGCGGGGCAATTGACAAACACCGAGAAAGCAATACATGCATATACTAATCATCTTGACTCCTTTGAGACTTGATTGGGCATTACAACATAATACATAGACCGCCAACCAACTGCATCTATGACTAATAATCCACCTTCAGGTTATCATCCGAACCCCCTCCAGTATTAAGTTGTAAGCAACAGATTATTGCTTTACAAACTGCATGTAAAGTAAACAATACAATTGTTCTATGAACAAAGGATCGTTGTTTTCTCCCTAGTAGCAACAGCACATCTAGTACCTTAGAGATTTCTGTCACTTCCCCAGATTACCAGAGGCATGAACCCACTATCGAGCATAAATACTAACTCTTGGAGTTGCTAGCATCTACTGGGCCAAGATAGCTACTAACAACGGAAAGCATGCAAGATCTCAAATAACAAAGACATGATAGAATCAATAATCAATCTGAAATAGCATCTCAATATCCATCGGATCCCCGCAAACACAACATGTAAGGATTACAAATAGATGATCTTGATCATGAATGGAGCTCACAAGATCTAAACATGAACGCACAAAGGAGGAGAAACCAGCCATCTAACTACTACATGGATCCGTAGTCCAAGGATGAACTACTCATGCATCACACCGGAGGCTTGCGTGGTGAAGAAGAAGGCCTCCAGGGTGAATTCCCCTCTCCGGCAGGGTGCCGGGAAGAGCTTCAGATCCCCCCGATCTAGGGACAGAGACGACGGCGGCTACAGACTCTTTCGTGGATTTTTTATCGGGTACCTAGGGTTTTTGTCCCGAGGGCAACTTATAGTCGGAAGGAGAGGCCGAGGGGGTGCTGGGGTCGGCCAGACCAACCCCTGGCGCGGGCCAGGCCTGGCCGCACGGCCAGGTGGTGTGACCGGCCCCTAGCCCTGCTCCGTCTCGTATTCTGGCACTTGATCCCTTCCGGAAAAATAGGCACTTTGGCTTTTGTCCCGTCCAATTCCGAGAATATTCATTTTCTGACTTTTCTGGAACCAAAAACAACAGAAAACGAGCAGCTGGCACTGTGGCTCTTGCTAATAGGTTAGTCCAAGAAATCATAATAAAAGTACTCCCAAGTTGGAACAAAACACAAGAAAGTGGATAAAACCAAGCATGGAACATCAAAAATTATAGATACATTTGCAATGTATCACGTCCTGCCAGTTCAGGCTCACTCTTGCCGAAGCAAGCGACAGGCTTCAGATCCTTGATCTCATGGCGCCTGCCCGGAATTCCTGGGATATCTCCCTATAAGCATGGTAGAAGTGCCTCGGCTAATGTGGACAAACTACGAGTTAAGCCCCAGCAACCTGGGGTAATGTGGTTGCGCGGATAAAAATTGTTCCAGTAAAGGCGTTGAACATCCCATCACATTTCCACTTCTTCTCATCACCATTTCTTTTGTTAAAACTTCCACCGGGAACGATGCCTCTTCCCGGGGTTTTACAAAACCGTTTTTGAAACATTTGTAGTGGGTAAAATCCCAAAACAGTTTATTTTCTCAAAACCGGGGTTTCCAAGGAGGTAGGATGCTAACCATCGTACTCTCGGCCTAAAGGGGATGAAATGATAGGTTCATAGGGGTGGTGCCTCGAAGGACACGAATTCATAACTTGGAGGAGCCAAGTTACTATCGCAGTATTTATAAAACAAGATATGCAGGTAGATAATGCAATTTATAAAAGGATGCAAAACAGGTAAAAGAGAGTAGGACATATATCAGAGTTCAGGAATGGTGGCTTGCCTGTGATCAGCAATAAGTCCCTGGACTTCTTCAGATGACCAAGAATACCCAATAATATAATAATAAGAAATCCCGTTCTTCTGGTCGTCAGACACTCACACTATCATCGTCGTTGGGTACACATGCAAGCAGACAATATCAAAATCAATACAAGGCATACAACACCAAATCATACAGCAAAAAAACATGGGAAATACTACTTGACTTGGGAGGTTTTGGAGAAGTGGGATTCAAATGGGGGAATTACAAGATTGCCACTAGGGTGTTTTCTCTATGAGGATAGTTGTCGAGGCTAGAGACAAGGCATTTGGATTAGGGTTCTGTGATCAGTGGCATATCAATGTGCAAAGGTGATATTCTCAGATAGGTCTGGTCAAGACAAAACCATCACAAGTGGTTTCACTTGAATATCACTTTTCTAGATTTAAATATGCTTTTTATAGTGGATTAAACTCTAGCTTGAGGAAATAATTCACCAGAAAAGTTCTGGAGCTCCAAAATTTATTTACTTGGATGGTTAGGTATTACTTGTTGTACTGAACCACATAGATTTGGAATCATGTCCAAAGAATTACCAGAATGCCCTCAGGTAATTCCCAAAGACAGTTTTGTATGATTCTTCTCCTTTCCACCAGATTAATTCTACAGGAGCTATTGAGTTGGTTCCAAGGGCATGTGATAGAAACTTCGAATACCTTTATGTAGGAATTGGATTAACCCCTTTTGGAGTTGCCAAACTCTTGGAGTGATTTATTTAGTGAAAATACCCATCATAGAGGTATTTAAATCACTAAAATTCATCCAGAGCTCCATAAATTATGAGCTGATGGGGTTTGGTAGATATTGGTACTCGGAGGTACTGGGAGGTGGATCAGGTCAATACCACATTTTCTTAGGCCTGGGGAATTTATCTAAGACAGAAAGTTGCTAGTTTTGTTATTTCTGCTCAAGGCAGTATACTGTTTAACATGGCATGAGACCTATGCTGGAAAATAGGTATTTCAAATACCTTCCAGCAGGTCTTTGGTTTACCCCAAATGGAGATGTGCAACTCTCTGTGGAAATTAATTAGGATTCCAGATACATTTCCGCAGAATAAATTCCAGTGATTAGTGGAAATTAGTTTGGGCTTGGGGTTGCCTCTGCATGTTTGATAAAACCTCAGAGTACAACCAGAATTTTGAATCTTGGAATTTGGATTTGATTTACTATTTTAGTTGGATTTAATCCTAGCAGGAGCTTTTCTGGAATAAAGATCTTCTAAAAAATAAAAAGGAGGGAATGCGGCAGTGGGCCGGATCTGGCGACCATGGGCTGCCCAGCAACGAAGCCGGCCCACCCGGCTTTTTTCAGCACGGGAGGAGGGGGTTCGAACCTAACGGGCGAGGCCTGTCTGCCAGTGGCGGTGGAAGGGCGAACGGGTATGGAGGGATGGGGGCGTCCGTTTAAAGAGCGATGGACGGCTCTGGCTCGTCTTCTTCCTCTCGACGCCGATAGAGGAAGCTAACCCTAGCAAAGGGGTAAACATGGCGGGGAGGCTCATCGGGGTATGGAAGGACCATCGGGGATGGGCTGGGGCGACGCGGTGACCAGAGACGACCTCGACGAGGGGCGGAAGGGCTCTGTTTGATGCAGATCCGAGAGGCCCGCCGTTGGACAGAGGGCGGCGGCTCCAAGCTCATCCACGGCGCCGCCGGGGCGGATCCTACAAGGAAGGGAAAGGCCAGGTCAGATACATGGGAGGAGGGGAGCTCGTCTAAGTAGCATGCAGAGGGAGAAATAGAGAGGAGGGGAGGCCTTGCTCGATTTTAGAAGAGGAGGCCGAGGCTCTCCTTCTTCTTCCTCCTTCGGATAGCACAGCGTAGGTGAGGGAGAGTGGAGCTGGGGGAGGGGAGTGGGAGGTGTCAGGGGGCGAATGAGGGCAGGGCGAGCTAGGGAGGGGCTGCTGGCCTTTATACTAGGAGGGAGGAGTAGATGGAGTAAAAGACCATCTAGGACAAGGGGGAGAGGGTTGCTGGCCAGGGATTGGTCCAGGGGGAGGTGGAGAGGGGCAGGATGGGGTTTTAGTCATGCAGGGGCAGAGTGGGGTGTTGTGGTGATTTATTGTGGCAATTCCATGTAAGATCCTTGTTGCCTCTCTCTCTTACTACTAATACAAGGGCAAGAGGGGGAATGCTAATGTGGTGCTACAGGGATGGTCGACCAGTGGGTTCTGGATGTTGAGTATAAGCATTGATCAAGATTTGGTGGAAAATGGAAGTGCTTAGAATGGTGATTTGCTTAATTGGCAAATATTGATCTAATAGATGGTTGTGAAGGAATTCCATAAACTTGCATTGGACCAGAGGAGAGAATGGTACTGATAGATAGGTGAGGTCAAGGTGGACTTCTAGGATTTAATTGGGATTTTTATGTGGAGGTTAAGTCCACTTAAATCTAATTACTCAGAAAGGACAGAAATGATTTCTAGAAGATCAATTGATAAATTTCCATTCGGAAAGGTTGTTATTTTGATGTGGGAGGGTCCCAGAGGTGAATACACACTTAGGGGAATTTTCCCAAGATTTATTGGGGATTAAAAGTATTTAAAACAATTATTATTCCAATTCAGCCATTTAAGAAAATGGAAAAAAAGAAATAATAAAGCTTCTCAAAAATATTTATTTTTGAGATGAAAAGATAGGGTATGATTGGTGGGACTCACATGAGCCAAAAGTTGGAGAAGTGGTTTGGTAAAAACCACACTTTCCTTTATGGAGGGAGTTTTGGAGATTTTTACTATTTAAGTAATTAACTAGTTTTGGGACCATAATAATTATGGAGAATATTTGATAAATATTGAGGATCCATGTAGATGAGATATAAAAGGTGTAGCAAGCATTTTCAACCTTGTGGAATGAAATTCCAGCTAGAAGAGGATGGAAAGCAATGAGTTGATGATCTAGGGTGGTGTTATTTTTATACCATCAAAACAGGCTTGCATCTTGGAGCTTAGAGCTCACCTGGGTGCAAGGGATAGATGGGTATGTAGACCAGATCATATAGATGATCATGGAAGGAGTAGTTTGAATTATTTGTAATTGAGGTGATCTAGAAGTGATGGCAAACTTTGTTGAAATTAAGGCTGCCATGCAGAAAGTGTCACGAAGCCTTATAAACCATGTGGGTTTAAGCAGCACAGAGATCCACTTGGGGCAAGTGAAGTAGGTTCTGATAGACATCAATTATTAGAACACAACCATGCAGAGAGTTGGTTCATAGGAGGTTATATGAGGATGTGAGCTTCTACCAAAATAGGCATGATGACTAGATTTGTAGGAGATGTTATTTTCTTTCCTGCAAAACCATCATGGACATGTGGGTTGGAGGAGGATATAACCAGGGGAAAATGTGGGACTTGGTAGTCCTTAGTATGGTTAACCATATGGTTCAAGTGCATTCCCAAAAATGCACATGGTTTGAGAAAAGGAGGCATTCAAAAAGGTGATGTTGAAACTGTTTCCAGACTTAGTCAAAATTGGCAATTTTGAGGATTTTGACTAGAGTAGGAGAGGGAAAGTTCTTGGAGGAGTTGCAAGGTATCAGAGCTTTAACTAGTGGGTGATATTGAAGTGTAGAGTGAGTAGAAGAGATCCTTTCTCGATGTTGGTCTTAAGGGCTTGGAGATATTTAGAATGGAAATCCCCAGAATTGATCTGGTTAAGGGTTTTAGATGATCACCTAGTGGCTGGGGATCATACCAATGGTTGCCTTCTTACTTAGGGGTTGATGATTGGGAGACCTCTTGATCCTAGTGATGAGCTCCTAGAGTAGCTCATTCTACTTCCTAAGCAAACAAATCAATCAGCAGATCAAGGCAACTCATCTTATACTAAGCATAACCACTAGTGAGGTTACCATCAAGCCTAGCTTGGAGGTAAGGTTGGGGCATTTTGGAGAGGTTGAGTTTTGAACAAGATGAGGGTTCTTGGTATCTCTACCAAGAGTATAATTCAAATGCTTTGAACAAGAGTTTTGGGAAAACTAGAGGTAAGATTAGTTGAGTGTTCTATTTTGAAAACATAAGGAGATTGTACTATATAACTCTCCATAGTTTTGTTAATACAAGCTACCAAAATAGTTTTGGTTACATATGCATCTTGGCTCATGTTTTGAAATGCCGGAACGTTTGAGAATATGTAGAGTAAGCCAAGATAGTTTTGGTAAATAGCTTTTGACAACTGAGGGTGAGGTAAGGAGTATTACAAGATACACTCTTACATGCACAAGTGCAAACAAACAACAAGCAAGCACTGCACCAAAGCACCAGAAAAAGTTTTTGAGCCCCTTGATTTTTGCATTCTGGATAACAAACCAAGATTGCTGAAATTGGGATGTTACAGCATGTGTGTTCTTTTCATTAACCACATATGGATCCACTAGTGTCATTGCATGTGTGTTCTTTCCATTAACCACATATGGATCCCCTAGTGTCATTGCATGTGTGTTCTTTTCATTAACCACAACTAGAGTCATTGCATGTTTGTTCTTTTCACAAACGACATATGGATCCACCAGAGTGCATTGCATGTGTGTTCTTTTCACAAACCACCTATGGATCCACCAGTGTCATTGCATGTGTGTTATTTTCACAAACCACATATGGATCCACGAGAGTTCATTGCATGTCTGTTCTTTTCACAGCCACATATGGATCCACCAGAGTTCATTGCATGTGTGTTATTTTCACAAACCACCTATGGATCCACCAGTGTCATTGCATGTGTGTTCTTTTCATTAACCACAGCTAGAGTCATTGCATGTATGTTCTTTTCACAAACCACATAAGGATCCACTAGTGTCATTGCATGTGTGTTCTTCTCACAAACCACATATGGATCCACCAAAGTTCATTGCATGTATGTTCTTTTCATAGACCACATATGAATCCACCAGAGTTCATTGCATGTGTTTTCTTTTCAAAAACCACCTATGGATCCCCGAGTGTCATTACATGTTTGTTCTTTTCACAAACCACAACTAGAGTCATTGCATGTGTGTTCTTTTCACAAACCTCATATGGATCCACCAGAGTTTGTTGCATGTCTGCTCTTTTCATAATCCACATATGGATCCACCAGTGTCATGGCATGTGTGTTCTTTTCATTAACCACAACTAGATTCATTGCATGTCTGTTCTTTTCATTAACCACAACTAGAGTCATTGCGTGTGTGTTATTTTCACAAACCACATATGGATCCACCAGAGTTCGTTGCATGTCTACTCTTTTCACAAACCACATGTGGATCCACTAGAGTTCATTGCATGTATGTTATTTTCACAAACCACCTATGGATCCACCAGTGTCATTTTCATTGCATGTCTACTCATTGCATGTGTGTTATTTTCAATAACCACAGCTAGCGACATTGCATGTGTTTTTTTCACAAACCACCTATGGATCCACCAGTGTCATTGCATGTGTGTTCTTTTCTTTATCCACTTTTAGAGTCATTGCATGTGTGTTCTTTTCATTAATCACATATGAATCCCCTAGTGTCATTGCATGTGTGTTCTTTTCATTAACCACAACTAGAGTCATTGCATGTCTGTTCTTTTCACAAACCACATATGGACCCACCAGAGTTCATTGCATGTGTGTTCCTTTCACAAACCACCTATGGATCCACCAGTGTCATTCCATGTGGGTTCATTTGACAAACCACATATGGAAACACCAGAGTTCATTGCATGTCTGTTCTTTCACAGACCACATATGGATACACTAGAGTTCATTGCATGTGTGTTCTTTTCACAAACCACCTATGGATCCACCAGTATTCTTTTCACAGACCACAGCTAGAGTCATTGCATGTGTGTTCTTTTCACAAAACCACATACGGATCCACCAGGGTTCATTGCATGTCTGTACTTTTCACAGACCACATATGGATCCACTAGAGTTCATTGCATGTGTGTTATTTTCACAAACAACCTATAGATCCACGAGTGTGATTTCATGTGTGTTCTTTTCATTAACCACATATGGATCCACTACTGTCATTGCATGTGTGTTCTTTCCATTAACCACATATGGATCCCCTAGTGTCATTGCATGTGTGTTCTTTTCATTAACCACGACTAGAGTCATTGCATGTTTGTTCTTTTCACCAACCACATATGGATCCACCAGAGTTCATTGCATGTGTGTTCTTTTCACAAACCACCTATGGATCCAGCAGTGTCATTGCATGTGTGTTATTTTCACAAACCACATATGGACCCACCAGAGTTCATTGCATGTCTGTTCTTATCACAGACCACATATGGATCCACCAGAGTTCATTGCATGTGTGTTATTTTCACAAACCACCTATGGATCCACCAATGTGATTGCCTGTGTGTTCTTTTCATTCACCACATATGGATCCACATGTGTCATTGCATGTGTGTTCTGCTCAGAAACCACATATGGATCCACCAGTGTCATTGCATATGTGTTCTTTTCATTAACCACAAATAGAGTTATTGCATATGTGTTCTTTTCACAAACCACATATGGATCCACCAGTGTCATTGCATGTGTGTTCTTATCACAAACCACCTATAGATCCACCAGAGTTCATTGCACGTCTCTTCTTTTCATAGACCACATATGGATCCACCAGAGTTCATTGCATGTGTGTTCTTTTCACAAACCACCATGGATCCACCAGTGTCATTGCATGTGTGTTCATTTCACAGACCACAACTAGAGTCTTTGCATGTGTGTTATTTTCACAAACCACATATTGATCCACCAGAGTTCATTGCATGTCTGTTCTTTTCACAGACCACATATGGATACACCAGAGTTCATTGCATGTGTGTTATTTTCACAAACAATCTATGAATCCACCAGTGTCATTGCATGTGTGTTCTTTCATTAACCACATATGGATCCACCTGTTTCATTGCATGTGTGATCTTCTCACAAACCACATATGGATCCACTAGTGTCATTGCATATGTGTTCTTTTCATTAACCACAGCTAGAGTTAATGCATGTCTATTCTTTTCACAAACCACATATGGATTCACCAGTGTCATTGCATGTGTGTTCTTATCACAAACCACCTATGGATCCACCAGATTTCGTTGCATGTATGTTCTTTTCATAGACCACATATGGATCCACCAGAGTTCATTGCATGTGTGTTCTTTTCACAAACCACCTATGGATCCTTTAGTGTAATTGCACATGTGTTCTTTTCACAAACCACAACTAGACTGATTGCATGTGTGTTCTTTTCAAAAACCACATATGGATCCACCAGAGTTCATTGCATGTTTGTTCTTTTCACAAACCACATATGGATCCACCAGAGTTCATTGCATGTCTATTCTTTTCATAGACCACATATGGATCCACCAAAGCTCATTGCATGTGCGTTCTTTTCACAAACCACCTATGGATCCAGCAGAGTCATTGCCTGTCTCTTCTTTTCATTAACCACATATGGGTCCACCGGTGTCATTGCATGTGTGTTCTTTTCATTAACCACATATGGATCCACCAATGTCATTGCATGTGTGTCCTTCTCACAAACCACATATGGATCCACTAGTGTCATTGCATGTGTGTTCTTTTCATTAACCATAGCTAGAGTCATTGCATGTCTGTTCTTTTGACAAGCCACATATGGATCCACTAGAGTTCATTGCACGTATGTTCTTTTCACAAACCACGCATGGATCCGCCAGTGTCATTGCATATGTGTTCTTTTCATAGACCACATATGGATCCACCAGAGTTCATTGCATGCGTGTTCTTTTCACAAACCACATATGGATCCACAAGTGTCATTGCATGTGTGTTCTTTTCATTAACCACAACTAGAATCATTGCATGTCTGTTCTTTTCATTAACCACAACTAGTGTCATTGCATGTGTGCTCTTTTCACAAACCATATATGGATCCACCAGAGTTCATTGCATGTCTGTTCTTTTCACAAACCACATATGGATCCACCAGAGTTCATTGCATGTCTGTTCTTTTCACAAACCACATATGGATCCACCAGAGTTCATTGCATGCATGTTATTTTCACAGACCACCTATGGATCCACTAGAGTTCATTGCATGTGAGTTGTTTTCACAAACCACATATGGATCCACCAGTGTCATTGCATGTGTGTTATTTTCACAAACCACATATGGATCCACCAGAGTTCATTGTGTAGGGTCCACAACATAGAAAACAAAAAATCCTACGATGAGAACTATACGCCAAGATCTATCTACTAGATACAAGCAACGGGTGGATATTGTAACTACCTCGGTGAGTTAGGCTCTTAGTTACATGCCTGGATGAGCGAAAGTGGTTAAAATAGTACGGTGGGGCCCGGGGCCACTCACGGTAGACCTTTCGGCCGTCCTAACCACTTTCAGAACAACGGGACAAGAACGAGCGGCGTAATCGGCAGGCGAAGGGATCAACTACATACACAAGTGAGTATGTATGAAAGCCACATATAACAGTCCTTAGAGCCATTCCATCTAAAAGAAATAGAAATATTGCAATGCCATACAGCAAGATCAAAATATCCTAGCTAGAGATAATGTTTTAGGATAGCTCCTCATACATCAAACATCAGAGTATTAGGCGGAAGCAGAAAACAAGATCTGAGTATGGATAAGAAGCAAATTGGCATAAGATGCCACATAAATAAACACATCCCGCCCACAGATCTCACGGATCCCCGTTCCCGGAATCTCTACACCGAGCGATCGTTGCCAACATCATCCGTCTCTTCCACCCAGTATCCATCTTGCGAGTACACCTGTTCATCTAAATCAAACAATTTATCGTGTGAGACCCTAGGGGTACTCAGCAAGTCTTTATGCCTCTAAAGGGGACACAACCTGGGGTGACGCAATTGCAGCAAAAGATAATAACTAACAAGTCTGTAGATACCGGCTAACCATCCGCCTAACCAATGATAGACGGATGTCCGTGAATTAAGAACAACAGTTATAACAGTATAATTAACAGATCCATCCTCCTCCTCGCTTACCAACGAGGAAGCGGACGAACAACCCCCATCCGTTGGCATTTTTATTAACCATTCCATGAGTATTGCACTATTTACTAGTCAGGTACTTAGTCAATTTAAAAGCGGTACTTTAGTGAGACTTGTCTATGATCGAGAAATTGTGCTCCAAGTCGTCCATAACCGTGGACACGGCTTTCAGAAAGATTTACCCTGCAGGGGTGCACAAATAGCAACACACACTCGATCAAACTCGGAAAAACCAACTCAAAACCCAACGAGGCATTCACGACAAAGCGATCACAGGATTCAAAAATATTTCAGGGGGCCACCCCATTAAGCTACCCGCAACGAAGCTAGCTGACTCCGAGACGGACTTAAGGTTTGCGCCAATGGCTGTAAACGACTGGGAACCCGAAAGTGTGACTGGGCTTGTCGATACCGCGAAAACACTCCACAATCCTAAACAGTACAGGTGCTCCACGCACAATCTTAATAAAACAGTAAAGCATGGCATAAGTACAGGATAGTAACAAAGCCCCAAACTACTTTGTGGCCCCAAGAAATAAGAATGAATCAAGCTCTGGCTCGGGGGGTCCATAAGGCCTCCGGGATGTGGATAGTGCGAATAGTCAAGGAACAGGAATCAAATACTCGGGGTCCTACGGGACACAAGTGAGCATGAAAAACCAAATAGCAGATATTGCTCACCGGTGCCTCTTTCATTAGTTATCCCATTACTACTTAGGTTAAGTTGTTTAGGTACCTCGTTATCCATTAGACACTCACATACCCTACACATGCTTTTCTACGACTCGCATGGCTCACACAACTCCTGTAGTAATGGCTCATGGGATGGAGGAACAAGCTTCGGTGGGGTTTAAAAATAAAGGTTATGCAGTACTTGGGATTCAATTTAATGCAATCGCGACTCAATGATGCAAGAATAAGATAGAGGCAATAGGTACTATATGTATGCAAGCATGTGGTAGTGCTTGCCTGGTAGCTCAGTTGAAGTGATAGATGGATCTGGGTAGAACTCCTGTGATTCCTGATAATTCTCCTGCTGGGCATCTATTCGAAGAAGAACCAAACAAACAAGGGCTAACATAAATAAAGTGCACAAGCATATCAATTAAAGTGCGACAAGCAAAAAAGCATGCCATGATGAATGGTGCACAATTTACATGGCATTAAAGTAGCATGGCAAGGGTGAGGTGTGGGGACAAGAATAATCCATTCTAGTATTTATTTGGTCAAGTGTTATTGCCCTAACAGTTCTGATTTTTAAATATGTCATGATGCATGCTTCAATTCAGAACAGGGAAGGCATAGATAGAACGGGCTCGTCGCGCTGATCGATTTAGACATATTATTTGTCAAATTTGGAGTTATAGATTTAAAGTTATTAATCTATTAAGAAAAGGGCATTTTATTTGTAATTTTAATCATCTCGAAATTTTAAAGTGCTCAAACATTATTTTGAATAGCTTATTTGAATTCCTCACATTTTTCTGATTCAAAAACATATATCATTTGTATTATTTGGATTTGTAATTTAAAAGTTATTTTAAAACAGATTTGAATTTGAATTTAAACATTTTCCGGAATTGTTTTATTAAACAGGTAAACGGAAAACTTTTTATACTCAGCCCGAGCTAGCCCCAGTCGCTGACGAGTGGGACCAAAACTGACTGAGCGGAAAATGGCGCACAGAACTTTCCTCACCGCGGGCTTCTCTACCCTATGCGAATGACAGGTGGGGCCAGCAGGCTATGGGCCCTCGTGCCAGTGGCTGAGCCCGCAGAGGCTGACAGGTGGGTTCGGGCTAGAGCGCGGGTTGAGGTTTACGAAAACCGGGGTGCCTTTTTGTGAAAACGCCACAGGAGACTGTCTGGTGGGGCCGGTGGAGCGCGGGTTGAGGCAAAAAGAGTGTGGGGGGGTAAGTGCAAAGCGCGCGGCGGCTACTGTGGATCTTCTCGCGTTGTCTGTCAAACTGACGGACGCGCGGTGCGGCGCAGCGCAGTGGGGCTCGAACCGGGGACCTGGGGCACGCACACGGAGGCGGTAGCCACTGCGGCTAAGGGGGGTTGATGCTGTGTTTTTGCTACGCGGCCAGGTGTAGCATCTGCAGCGCAACGTCGGGGTGGCGAGCGCGAGTGCGGTGCGCCGAGAGTGTTCGGCGATTCACGCGGCGCGACTAGGGAGCAGATCGGCAAGGGGAGATGTCTAGGAGGACCGGGCGCTCACCGTGGGGGCATCGGTGGTGGTGGAACGAAGAGAGGCGCAGCAGATCGTCGACGGAGCTGGCGGACGGGAGCTAGGGTTTGCGGCGGAGCAGCGGTGGTTCTGGTGGTCCTGGATCTCCTTCTCCTCGTTGCTGTGCACAGAGCAAAGCAGTGGTACACCACGGTCTTGCTCGACACCCAAAATCGCCACGCCACCGGCTGTAACGACAAGGAGTTGGAGTAGGCCGACGGTTCGGCGGTGGTGGAGAAGTCCGGCGGTAGGGAAGAAGAGGGTTGGCTCAGAGGCCTGGGAGATCTGGACGAGGCGGAGGAAGCGTGGGGAAAGTGAAAAAGTAGAAGAGGAGGGGGAGGCGCCGTGGGGGATCAGGGTAGAGATAAAAGTGGCTTCGGCCACCTTTGTCTTTCTCCTCCCTCACGTGCAGGGCGTGGCTAGGGCAGGGCAGGGGTAAGGGGCTGCCAGGTGGGCCAGGGAGAGAGAGGGTCACTCGGTGTGGGGCCAGCATGGCAGGGAGAGAGAGAGGGAATGGAGAGAGGGAGGCCCGGGTGTAGCTATGTTAGAGTAAGGCTTGGGTTAGGGTTAGGTTAAAGGAGGGTGGTGTTAGACTAGAGATTAGCTAGCATGGGGGCTTGGTTAGGGCACATGGGGTGGTGGTGTGGTGGTGACTAGGATTTGGAACATGCACAAGACAAGCCCAAGCAAGAAGAAGTGGTGAGATGAAGAGGTAGGGTATGGCTAGGATTTTGGCATGTTTCCACATGATCATGCATGGAGGCATACACACATGAGGGGTGATGATTTGAGTGCACTTGGCAAGGAGAGGAGATCAAGATGGTGAAGGTGTGATGGTAAAAGCAAAAGAATTGAGCTTACTAGACATGATGCCAATAGAACATGATCCACTCGAAAAACAAATAAAAACTAGAGGACCAAAGGTGGTGGTACTCTTGCATGGCCCATGCATAATCATTAAATGCCATGTTTTATTCTTGTGAAAACAATAATGATGTAACATGGTATTATTTCCATGCATTCCCAAAATGTGGGGTAAGGCCAAGCAAAAGAATTTAAATGAAAGTTCCAAGTGGAGTAGATGGAGATGATCACATTTGATTATAATGGGGACTTGCTAGTGTGTATATTCCACTAGATGTTTAATAGTCCCAAAAATATCCCAACATGAGCATAGATCCATAATAATCCATTTGAAAACTAGGAAAAGGGCACGACTCATAATGCATGCAAATGTGGCTCTACATATCAATAATGTGAAAACAACATCATGCATATATGAGAGCATGTGGAAATAGAAATGGATCCATCCCAACTCACATGAGCTAGATTAAATGCCCAAAAGAAAAGATAATAGCTCATGGTTAACTAGGATGGTGGAATTATAAGGTGGTGACAAAGAAAGGTGATGGAGTTGAATAAAAGACATGCCCCCAACCCAACTTGGGCATCAAGCATTTATCAAGAACCAATACAATGTATCAAGAGCCAAATACAATTAATAATGCACATGAGAGAAGAACCAAAAGGAAAAGGGTTTTTATATGATGCTCAAATGCAAGGTGGCATGATGACATGAGCATGATATAATTATGATGCAACAATTATATGTAGGAAGTAGCCATTATATTACTAAACCATGTAGCATTACAATTGTTAGACAATTGGGATGCAACAACTCTCCCCCACTAAACAGGAATCTCGCCCCGAGATTCTAGGAAGAAGAAGAAGAAGACACGAAGAGGGTAGGATACTTGGCACGGAGCTCATCTTCACGTTCCCAAGTGGCTTCATCAACGGAATGGTGCGACCACTGCACCTTGCAGAACTTGATGGACTTGTTGCGAGTCCTTCTTTCTGCGACTTCAAGAATTTTGATGGGGTGTTCTTGATAAGACAGATCTTCTTGGAGATTGATGAGTTCATGGTCCACGGTCCTGCCGGGATCCTTGAAGCACTTCTTGAGTTGAGAGATATGGAAAACATAGTGGACCTTGAGTTTTTCAGGGAGCTCAAGAGCATAAGCAACTTCTCCTCTTCTTCCACGAATTTTGAAAGGACCGATGTATCTAGGAGCTAGCTTTCCTTTGATACCAAAATGGTGTGTGCCTCTCATGGGAGTGACACGAAGGTAAACGAGATCACCAGGGACATACTCCATGTCCATGTGCTTTCTGTCATAATTGCTCTTCTGGCGACTTTGAGCAACCTTCAGATTTTCAAGAATGATGTGAACCTTCTCCTCCGCTTGAGTTACAATGTCGGGGCGAAACAATGTTCTTTCACCTGCGCCCGACCAACCAATCGGAGTTCTGCATTTGCGACCATAGAGAGCCTCAAATGGTGCCATCTTTAGACTTTTCTGGAAGCTGTTGTAAGAGAATTCAGCATAAGGAAGACATTCTTCCCACTTCATGCCGAAAGAGATAACGCAAGAACGGGGCATATCTTCTAGAATCTGATTGATCCTTTCAACTTGTCCTTGCGAATTAGGGTGGTAAGCTGTGCTGAAGTTCAATTTTGTTCCCAAAGCATTTTGGAAACTTCCCCAGAACTTGGAAGTGAAGATGCTTCCACGGTCTGAGTTGATCTCAAGAGGAACCCCATACAAAGAGACAATTCTGTTGATATAGAGCTCAGCCAACTGAATTGCAGAAATTGTTTCTTTGACGGGAAAGAAGTGAGCTACTTTAGAAAGCCTGTCGATCACAACAATGATTGCATTGTTGCCCTTCTACGACCTTGGAAAACCAGTGATGAAGTCCATCTCTACTTTCTCCCATTTCCATTCCGGAGGCTTCAATGGCTGTAGAAGACCGGACGGTTTCTGATGGACAACTTTAACTCTGCGGCAGACATCACATTCCGAGACATACTTGGCACAATATCGTTTCAACCTAGGCCACCAATATTGTGTTTTCAAGTCCATGTACATCTTAGTGCTGCCAGGGTGGATAGAAAGAACAGAATCATGCGCCTCCTTGAGAACTTGCTCTCTTAAACCCGGGTTGTTCGGAACAAACATCCGGTGTTCAAAGAAAAGAGTGCCTTGGTCGTCGACGTGGAAAGACTCATACTTCGGAAGCTGAATATGGGAGATGATCTTTTTAGTGTAAGGATCACCAAGTTGAATGGAGCGAACTTTTTCTTCCAAGAGTGGGGTTGCCAGAAGGTTCAGAAGATACCCTTGATCCACAATTTCAAGGTTGAGCTTGCGGAATTCCTCGCACAAGAGAGGCTGTTGTTCTTCCACCATGAGGTTGTTGACATAAGCTTTTCGGCTGAGAGCATCGGCGATGACATTAGCTTTGCCCAGAGTGTAGTTGATGGTCAAATCGAAATCATTTATTGCTTCAATCCACCTCCTCTGACGAAGGTTTAGATCAGGCTGTGTGAAGATATACTTCGGACTCTTGTGATTAGAAAAAATCTCACAACGGTTGCCAAGCAAGTAATGCCTCCATACTTTCAAAGCAAAGACAACTGCTGCGAGTTCGAGGTCATGTGTAGGATAGTTGATCTCATGCGTCTTCAACTGTCGAGAGGCATAAGCAACAACTTGTTTTTCTTGCATATGGACCGCACCCAATCCTTGCAAGGAGGCATCAGAATATCTGGAAAGGCTTTGATGTATCTGGAGGAACTAAGACTGGTGTGGAAGTGAGCTTCTCTTTGAGTGTGTCAAAGCTTGCTTGACATACAGGAGTCCAAAGATATTTCTTGCCTTTCTTGAGGAGATCGGTAAGAGGCTTCGCAATCTTTGAGAAGTTTTGAACGAAGCGACGGCAGTAACTAGCCAAACCAAGGAAACTCCGGACTTCTTTGACATTTATGGGTGGAAGCCAATCAACAATTGTCTTAATAGTTTCTGGGTTGATGGCAATGCCCTTGGCAGAGATGACGTGACCAAGGTAGGTGACTTGAGGCAGCCAGAATTCACACTTGGAGAACTTTGCATACAGGCGGTTCTGACGAAGCTTGTTTAGGACACACCGAAGATGTTCTTCATGTTCTTCCTTTGACTTAGAATAGACTAGAATGTCATCCAGATAGACCACAATGAACTTATCAAGATACTCCATGAAAACCGAGTTCATAAGCCTCGAGAAGGTGGCAGGTGCGTTGGTGAGACCGAAAGACATGACCGTGTACTCATACAGGCCATAGCGAGTGGTGAAAGCTGTTTTGGGCACATCTTCCTTGCGAATCTTGATTTGATGATAACCACTTCTAAAATCAAGCTTAGAGAATACCACAGCTCCAGCTAGCTGATCGAAAAGATCATTAATCCGCGGAAGGGGATATTTATTCTTGATGGTTTTAGCATGGAGAGCCCGATAGTCAACACAAAGTCTATCAGTCTTGTCTCGCTTCTTCACAAAGATGGTTGGGCTACCCCAAGAAGAAGTACTGTGTTGAATGAAACCCAACTTCTCTTGTTCATCAAGCTGACGTTTGAGTTCAGCCAACTCAGCAGGACCCATTTTATAAGGCCGCTTGGAGATAGGAGCGGTACCAGGTTCAAGCTCAATCACAAACTCGACCTCACGATCCGAAGGCATACCTGGCAACTCTTCAGGGAAAACATCTGGGAACTCACAGACCACCGGAACACTTTGAATTGCCTCCATAGCAACATCATTCAGAGCCGCCAAAGAGAAAAGCTGAATTGTAGGAGTCAGACTTGGAGAATAGACTATATGGCCTTCAGGAATTTTCAGAGAAACCGAGCGTTCAGCACAATCAATCATAGCTGCATTTGCTGTTAACCAATCCATGCCCAAGATAACATCAATATCAGAATTGCCCAGAATAATTAAGGAAGCCGGAAACGAAGAACCACCAATCTCAATTTGATTGTTATGGCTGATTTTAGAAGATGCCATTGTTGCTCCAGGAGAAAGGACCATTAACCGCTTAGGGAGAGGATCCATAGATAACCCATTCCTATCAGCAAAGCTCGTAGAGACAAAAGAATGCGATGCGCCAGAATCAAACAAAACTCGTGCAGGAACTGAGTTAATAGGAAGCATACCCATCACAACTCCAGATGCATGCTCAGCTTGAGCGACGTTGACATAGTTGGCACGAGAAACCGTAGACCCAGGCTTGGTGTTGATGTTGAGAGCCCGAGGTGGAGGTGGACGAACCATAGAAGAACTTGCCGCAGGTCTTGGAGGTGGTGGTGGAAGAGCTTTGTTGTTCATAGGACAATTCCAGTGCTGATGCCTAGTGTTTCCACAAGTGTAGCAAGCACCAGGTGGACGTGGAGCAATGTAACCAGGGACTCCGCCAGGCGCTCCAGGCTAGTTGTGGTTGTAGCCCCTAGGAGCCGCGGTGAAGGAGTTTGGTGGCCTTGTCGCGTATCTTGACGGTCTTGGTGGAGCCGGGAGCGACGGTGGGGTGTTAGGAACCCAGACACGACGCTTAGAAGGAGTTCTCATAGCTGAAGAGCTTGCTGCATCGCGGTTGTGTTTCTTTGACTCCTCAAACACTTGCCTACTTGCTTCTTCCTGCAGAGCTGTGTGTTGGAGTTCTAGAAAAGACCCCGGCCTTGCATGAGTGATTGCATATTTGATTGAAGCATTGAGTCCTTGCCTAAACCTCGTTTGCTTCTTCTTGTCATCAGAGATCTCATCGCCACCATACCGAGAAAGGTTCATGAAGTTCTTGATATAGGTATTGACATTGGCAGTGCCCTGCTTGAGGTTGAGAAACACTTCCTTCATCCTTTCCATGACAATCTCTGACAGATACTGCTCTTTGAAAGCCACAGTGAATTGCTCCCAAGTAGGCTGAAAACCAGAGAGGTCTGCCTTGAGGTAATTTTCCCACCACAGAGCTGCATCTCCCTTCAGAAGGTGAGTGGCACATTTGACCCATTCTTGCTCAGGAACATCCGCAGTCATCAGCAACCTTGATATCTCCCGCAGCCAATCATCAGCATCAAGTGGTTGATTAGACACCTCAAATTGGCGTGGGTTGAACTTGAGAAACTCTTGATGTCTCCTCGCTTGGGAGGTGGAGGTAGCGGAACAAACTCATTCCTCCTCACGCTTTCTTCGAAGAGCTGCTGGTTCTGCTGCATTGTCCCCAAGGCATTTGCAATACTTGCCAAAGCAGCCCCCAGTTCAGGTGGTATGTCCTCCTCAGAACGGCGTGGTGGTGCCATCCTGTGATTGATATAAAACACAAGTCAGTACTATAATGGAGAATAGTAATAATCCAAAATAGTACCAAAATGGAATTAACCAAGATTAAAGGATACAATTCACTGAGATGATATTAAAATATCAACAAAGTTCAAAGCACCTAGAAGATATTAAGCATATCACACACGACTGAACAAGGAGTGTGTACACAAGCTAACAAAGAAAAAATTTCTGCAAATTTCGGCATTAAAATACCACTATATGCGCAAAACCACTTAACGAATCAAGATTAGTAACTCTACTAGTTCAATATACAAGAGCAAATGATAAAAGTAGTGGTGTGGTCACGACTCCATCCCGCACTCAAATCATTACTCCGCACATGAATCAGTAAAACACATATCCCAACACCTTCTTCTTAAGATGAACCTAAAGATTAGTAACTACGGAAACGAACACCCCAAACAAGATAACGTCGGATAACAGAGAGTAAGACAGATCGCACCGGTATACAACGAATCAGATAGATCGCGTCGGTTTACAGAGGCCTGTCGGTATGGAATGTACCAACAGTTGATAACCAAAAGGCAAATAGAGATAACATTTGGATGCAACAGATAGACAAGGAATTCACACACACACACAACCTATGGTACTACGGAACCCAGAACACGTGAATCCAAGTTTGAATTTTTGAAGAGGATTGAAAACGTTACACTTCCTTACCAGAAAAAGGGTGGGTGGGTGGGTAAGAAGAAAAATGGAAGCAGTCCTACTCTCATGTTTTGTTTTTCCCTAGTATACATAACTACCAAAAATATTTGCTAGACTGACAACGACCATTTTGGCTGAGACCCTGAAGGGCGGGATGGCTCTGATACCAATTGTAACAACCTCGGTGAATTACGCTCTTAGTTACATGCCTGGATGAGCGAAAGTGGTTAAAATAGTACGGTGGGGCCCGGGGCCACTCACGGTAGACCTTTCGGCCGTCCTAACCACTTTCAGAACAACGGGACAAGAACGTGCGGCGTAATCGGCAGGCGAAGGGATCAACTACATACACAAGTGAGGATGTATGCAAGCCACATACAATAGTCCTCAGAGCCTTTCCATCTAAAAGAAATAGAAATATTGCAACGCCATACAGCAAGATCCAAATATCCTAGATAGAGATAATGTTTTAGGGTAGCTCCTCATACATCAAACATCAGAGTATCAGGCGGAAGCGGAAAACAAGATCCGAGTATGGCTAAGAAGCAAATTGGCATAAGATGCCAGATAAATAAACACATCCCGCCCACAGATCTCACGGATCCCCATTCCCGGAATCTCTACACCGAGCGATCATTGCCAACATTATCCGTCTCTTCCACCCAGTATCCATCTTGCGAGTACACCTGTTCATCTAAATCAAACAATTTATCGTGTGAGACCCTAGGGGTACTCAGCAAGTCTTTATGCCTCTAAAGGGGACACAACCTGGGGTGACGCAATTACAGCAAAAGATAATAACTAACAAGTCTATAGATACTCGCTAACCATTCGCCTAACCAATGATAGACGGATGTCCGTGAATTAAGAACAACAGTTATAACAGTATAATTAACAGATCCATCCTCCTCCTCGCTTACCAACGAGGAAGCGGATGAACAACCCCCATCCGTTGGCAGTTTTATTAACCATTCCATGAGTATTGCGCTATTTACTAGTCAGGTACTTAGTCAATTTAAAAGCGGTACTTTAGTGAGACTTGTCTATGATCGAGAAACTGTGCTCCAAGTCGTCCATAACCGCGGACACGGCTTTCAGAAAGATTTACCCTGCAGGGGTGCACAAATAGCAACACACACTCATTTCTAAAGATAGAAAGTTTGAAGGGAAAAACCCTAACTTGTAATCGACTCGACCTGCTACCCGAGACCTAGCCTATCTATATAAAGGCTAGGAGGGGGCGGTGAACAGGACACACATGCAACCCTAGTTTCCACAACTCTCGCCAGATTGCATCTGTGCACCATTGTAACTTTCGACTCCTTTGATAATTCCACGAGCAGACAAGCAGGAGTAGGGACCTCTACGAGGCCTGAACCTGGGTAAATCCTTTGTCCCCTGTGTGCTTGTTTGCTAGCCGATAGATGTCTCCAGCACTCCCTCCTTCTCCAAAACCCAAGTCCATAACAATGGGCATTGATGAGTTAAACCCTCGTCAATTGGCGCCGTCTGTGGGAATTGGGAGTGCTGATGTTGCGGCTTCTTCGGCCCCATCAACTGCGATCTACAACTCCGCAACAGCGGAGATTCGCCAGCTCTTCGGCGCCTTCGACTTCACCGTCCACACGCCGGCCACCCGCCCGGCCTTCGAATCCGTGGGCGACGGAATCAGCCTGGCGATTGGGAACTTCCGCTTCCAAGTTGGTCAGATGGGCACGCTTCGCATGCCTGATCAACCGACAACACCGGCGATTTCCCCGGCATCATGGTTCCCTCCTTCAATCGGCACCCTCAGTGAGCTCAATGCTCCGGTGGCAGTCAGGAACACGATCAGCGACAGCAGTCGCGACTCCGATCTGAGCGATCTGGCCACAGAAGATGGCACCTACGGTTCTGAATCTGATAGTTGTAGAAGCAGCAGCTTCCCAATCACTTCATGTGCACCGTCATTAACGCAGGCGACACCTTCGCCAACAGCGGCAACGGTGGTAACGGCGCAAACGGGGGAGCAGTTGAACCTCCTAGTATAATCAATGAGCAAACCGGCGAACGCGTCGTAATCAAGCTCAACGAGCAAGAGTGGGAGCGCTTCCGCGAGGCCCTACGAGGTACATCGCTACCCTCGGGTCCCCGCAGGAACTACTGATGGGCTACCACTGGCTCCTAAAAGAGGACTTCATGCGCCAAAAACAAGCAATCGCGCAACTTGAGGCGCGTAAAAAGGCGGCGGACGAGTCGAGCCTTCGTCGCGCTGGGCTCTCCTCCTACGGAGGATCCTCCTCACGAGGCAACGAGTACATCGCCAAGAAGAGGCAGTCGCGAATGGCTCACCTACCAAACAAGAGCGCATAGATGCCGCGAAAGTCCTCGACTTCGGCTCTATGAAAGTCGACACGAGAGGCAACGTGGTCCCTAGGACGCCGCAGGCCGCGGTGACAGCAGCCACCATGTACCTCCTCAACAACCAGCCACCGGCTGGAGATCCCTGAACCGCCATGCACCGATCTACGATCGCAGGTTTGGAGCTAATCGAGGCCGCCCTCGACAAGGAGCCGGTACCAGACCCAAAAAAGGGCAAAGCGCTAGCAAAACGCTACTCCTCACCCTCATCCAGTGATGACAGTCACGACATGTCTCAACGCCGTCGTTCATGGCGACACGATCGCGACTACGATGCGCGCAACGACCTCACACAACGCAAGATCGACAAGTCAAGAGCATGACGTGCTCGGTCGACTAACTCGGAAGAGGAAGACGGGGAACTCTGCGGCGCCAGATGCTTCAGCAGATCCATTAGGCAGAAGCGAATGCCTAAGGGGTTTAAACTTCCGTCAGAAAATCCGAAGTTCGACGGTCTACAGGACCTTAAAATCTGGCTAGAGGATTACATCTCCTCGTTCAGGCTCCACGGAGGCAGTCGAAGTACTGCCATGCAATGCTTGCAGCTACAGCTGCAGGGCGCTGCCCGAGCATGGCTCAATAGCCTCCCACGCGGATCCATTCATAGTTGGGATGAGCTGGTCTATAGCTTCGTGCGCAACTTTAAAGGCATGTACAAACGGCCCGCATCAATCGAAGAACTGAGATGCTGCCAGCAAAGATCTGGCGAATCGCTGTGCTCATACATACGAAGGTGGTCCATCATCAAGAACTCCGCGGAAAACATCTCGGAAGACCACGTGATTGATGCATTCAACGGTGGTGTCCGTCTTCTAGAGCTCAGGGAGGAGCTGGGCCGCTCAAAGCCCCAGACCATCGACCACCTGATGGAGATCGCGAATCGGTGGGCTGATGGAGAAGATTCGGTGAAGAACCGCGCTCACTCGGACGAGGAGGCAGAACTCGAACGCAGACGCGACCGCCGAGGCAAACGCTGCATGCACATCTACGACGACCGTGACGACGTCAACATGGTCGCAGCCGGCTACGCAGATAGACAAGACGACAACCGCAACAGCGGATACCGCAGCGGTGGATACCGCAGCGGTGGATACCGCGACTCCGGGAAAACCATGCAAGTATGGCAACGCCGCACTCGCGACGAGGCACCCGCGACCTCCATCAAGAAAAAACTGTCAGAACCATGCATGGTACACTTCTACATCGACAAGCATGATGGCAAGAGAAAGTCCAGCCACCTCCTCAAGGACTGTCGCGAGTTCCTCAAACTACACGAGGGATTGGTTCGGATGAACCGCAACACAGTCAAAAGAGGCTACGGGGCCGCTCCAGGCGCCGTGGCACATGGCGCACCACCACCTCCACCGGGGCCACCACCAAACGGAGCTGCACCGGACCAACACCACGGAGGAGAACCGTACCCACGGGCCATGGGTACCATGATGATCCAAAAGGGGCGCCCCTCCAACATGGTGCAGAAAGCCATCACTCGCCAAGTCAACTTGGCCACGCACTCACCACCATCCACCACTGAGTACCTCAGTGGCAGTGAGTCGTGCATCACCTTCGATAAACGATACCACCCGCCTCAAGTACCTCGCCTAGGCCATTGCCCCCTCGTACTCGAGGCGCAAATTGGAGGCTTCGACATGAGTCGCGTCTTCATGGATGGCGGAAGCGGCATCAACCTCATATTCGCGAGTACCTTGCGAGCAATGAGGATCCCTCTAACTTGCTTGGAGGCATCGGACACAACGTTGCACGGCATTGTCCCAGGGAAAGGCGTATACCCCCTGGGCAAAATCAACCTCGACGTCATATTCGGCACGCCAAGGAACTTCCGGCGCGAGCGCATCGATTTTGAGGTCGTCGACTGGCCCTCACAATACCACTGCATCCTCGGACGCGTCGCATTCGCTAGGTTCATGGCGGTACCCCACTACGTCTACCTGTAGATGAAAATGCCAGGACCCAACGGCGGCATCACGATCAACGGAAGCTTTGAGAGATCTGACAGTTGCGACAGGGAATTCAACAGAATCTCCCAGTCCTTCGGCATGCAGGAGGAGCTCGCGCGATTGAAGGAAACGACAGACAACAGCCTGCCTCCCCTGAGCAGGCCAAGCTCACCTGATCTCTCCTTCGACTCATTTGTGCACACAAAGAAGGTGCAGGTCCATCCGACAGATCCTGCCAAAACGGCCCTCATCGCCAACAACTTGAGTCCCGCATAGGAACTCGCGCTCGTCGAATTCCTCCGTGAGAACTGGGAAATTCTTGCCTGGTGTCCTGCGGACATGCCAGGAGTTCCCAGGGAATTCGCCGAGCACGCACTCAACGTCAACCCCGACGCAAGGCCAGTCAAGCAAACAATCAGGCGACTGTCTGAGCCACGAGCCCAGGCAGTTGGCATGGAGATCAACAGACTCCTCGAGGCCAAATTCATACGTGAGATCAAGGAAAGCACTTGGCTCGCCAATACGGTGCTGGTGCCAAAAAAGGACACGGATATCCTACGGATATGCGTGGACTTCACTTCTTTAAACAAGCACTGCCCAAAAGATCACTTCCCGCTACCACGGATCGATCAAATCATCGACTCCACCGCTGGATGCGAGCGCCTCTGCTTCCTCGATGCCTACTCAGGCTATAACCAAATTCGAATGAAGGAGGAAGACCAGGAGAAGACCGCGTTTACAACGCCCTTCGATGTGTTCTTCTACAACACAATGCCCTTCGGGCTAAAGAACGCGGGAGCCACCTACCAGCGGTGCATGCAGGCTTGCCTCAAGGAGCAATTGGGTCGCAACATCCAAGTCTATGTAGACGACTTAGTAATAAAAACCAAGGAGGAAGCCTCTCTAATCGACGACTTGCGCGAAACATTCGCCAACCTCGATCATTACCGGATTAAGCTCAATCCGGACAAATGCGCCTTTGGCGTACCATCTGGGCAGCTGCTCGGGTATCTCATCTCCGCGAGGGGGATTGAGGAAAACCCGAAAAAGATAAAGGCCATACTGGCCATGGAGAAGCCAAAGAACATAAGAGGCGTCCAGCAACTAGCCGGACGAATCGCGGCCCTCAGTCAATTTATCAGTCGAATGGGGGAAAAGGCACTGCCCTTCTATCAGCTCCTCCGCAAAGCTGAAAAATTCGAGTGGACCAAGGAAGCGCAAGAAGCATTCGAAGATCTCAAGCGCCTGTTATCCACCTCGCCAGTACTGGTGACTCCACGAGAAAGGGAGCCACTACTGCTATACATCTCCGCTACTAACCAAGTGGTTAGTACAGTGCTCGTCGTCGAGCGGGCCAAGGAAAACAAGGTCCATGGCGTACAATGCCCGGTATACTACCTCAGCAAGGTCCTCACGCCAACAAAACAGCGGTACCCGCACTACCAGAAGCTGGCATATGGCGTCTTCATGACCGCCCGGCGACTGCGCCATTACTTCCAGGAACACCCAATAGTGGTAGTCAGTGACGCCCCATTGGGACATATCCTCAATAACCCCGACGCCACGGGACGAGTCGCGCTTTGGGGAATCGAACTGTCTCCACGAGACATCACATACGAAAAGCGCGACGCAATCAAGTCGCAAGTTCTCCCTGACTTTCTCGTGCATTGGATGGAAAACCAACTCTCGGACAAGCCAGATATGTCCTACCTCTGGACAATGCACTTCGATGGATCCAAGCGGAAAGACATAGCAGGAGCAGGTGTCATATTGACGTCACCTCAAGGAGACAAGCTGAAATACATCCTGCGAATGCAGTTCACAGCCTCAAACAACGAGGCTGAATACGAGGCCCTGTTGCACGGGATGAGGATGGAAAAAGCCTGCGGCGCAAAGAGGCTCATCATATATGGCGACTCCAAGCTGGTCGTCAACCAAACAATGCACGAGTGTGATGCACTCAATGACAACATGATCGCATATCGCGACCTCTACGATACACTCGAGGGAGACTTCGATGGCTGCGAGTTGCGACATGTAGGTCGCGAAAGCAACGAGGAGGCGGACGCACTCGCCAACATAGGCTCTACCTGTGCCCCCATACCACCTAGGGTATTTCTCGAGCGCATCTGCGAATGCTCCATCAAGCCAAAGGCCGCAGAGAAGAAAACAAGGGCAGCAACAGAATCGGGGGCTACGCCACCCAATGAGCCAATGGCACTCGAAAACTTGGAGCCAAACACAGGACTCGAAGGGCCAATGAGCTTCATGATGATCGAACAATCCTGGACGCAGCCGTACATTATATATCTCCTCAGCAAGCGCCTACCGGACAACCCGACAGACACACGGCACATCGCACGACGCTCTAAGGCATTCGCTGTTATCAATGGCGAACTGTATAAACGTAGCATCATAGGCGTGTTACAACGATGCGTCTCCCTGGCCGATGGAAGAGCAGTCCTCCTCGACATACATGAGGGGACTTGCGGACACCATGCCGGCAGTCGCGCGCTCGTTGCCAAAGCTCTACGAGCTGGATTTTACTGGCCCACGGCCATGCGCGATGCCAAGGACATAGTCCAAAAATGCAACGCTTGCCAATGATTCGCCGACAAGCCACACGCACCAGGCGCAAAACTACGGCCTATTCCATTGGCCTGGCCCTTCGTGTAACTACCTCGGTGAATTACGCTCTTAGTTAATGCCTGGATGAACGAAAGTGGTTAAAATAGTACGGTGGGGCCTAGGGCCACTCACGGTAGACCTTTCGGCCGTCCTAACCACTTTCAGACAACGGGACAAGAACGAGCGGCGTAATCGGCAGGCGAAGGGATCAACTACATACACAAGTGAGTATGTATGCAAGCCACATACAACAGTCCTCACAGCCATTCCATCTAAAAGGAATAGAAATATTGCAACGCCATACGGCAAGATCCAAATGTCCTAGATAGATATAATAATTTAGGATAGCTCCTCATACATCACACATCAGAGTATCAGGCAGAAGCGGAAAACAAGATCCGAGTACGGATAAGAAGCAAATTGGCATAAGATGCCCCATAAATAAACACATCCCGCCCACAGATCACACGGATCCCCGTTCCCGGAATCTCTACACCGAATGATCATTGCCAACATCATTTGTCTCTTCCACCCAGTATCCATCTTGCGGGTACACCTGTTCATCTGAATCAAACAATTTATCGTGTGAGACCCTAGGGGTACTCAGCAAGTCTTTATGCCACTAAAGGGGACACAACCTGGGGTGACGCAATTGCAGCAAAAGATAATACCTAACATTTCTACAGTTACTCGCTAACCTTCCGTCTAACCAATGATAGACGAAAGTCCGTGAATTAAGAACAACAGTTATAACAGTATAATTACCAGATCCATCCTCCTCCTCGCTTACCAACGAGGAAGCGGACGAACAACCCCCATCATCCGTTGGCAGTTTTATTAACCATTCCATGAGTATCGCACTATTTACTAGTCAAGTACTTAGGCAATTTAAAAGCGGTACTTTAGTTATACTTGTCTATGATCGAGAAACTGTGCTCCAAGTCGTCCATAACCGCAGACACGACTTTCAGAAAGATTTACCCAGCAGGGGTGCACGAATAGCAACACACACTCGATCAACCTCGGAAAAAACCAAATCAAAACCCAACGAGGCATTCACGACAAAGCAATCACAGGATTCAGAAATATTTCAGGGGGCCACCCCATTAAGCTACCCGCAACGAAGTTGGCCGGCTCCGAGACGGACCCAAGGTTTGTGTGGACGGCGGTAAACGACTGGGAACCCGACAATATGACTAGGCTTGTCGATACAGCAAAAACGTGTCACGATCCAAAACAGTACAGGTGCTCCTTGCACAATCTTAAATAAAGCAGTAACATGGCATAAGTACAGAATAGTAATAAAGCCCCAAACTAATTGTGGCCCCAAGAAATAAGAATGAATCAAGCTCTGGCTCAGGGGGGGTCCATAAGGCCTCCCGGATGTGGATAGTGCGAATAAACAAGGAACAGGAATCAAGTACTCGGGGTCCTACGGGACAAAAGTGAGCATGGAAAACCAAATAGCAGATATTGCTCACCGGTGCCTCTTTCATTAGTTATCCCATTACTACTCAGGTTAAGTTGTTTAGTACCTCGTTATTCATCAGACACTCACATACCCTACTCATGCTTTTCTACGACTCGCATGGCTCAAACAACTCCTGTAGTAATGGCTCATGGGACCGGAACAAGCTTGGTGTGGTTTAAAAGTAAAGGCTATGCAGTACTTGGGATTCAATTTAATGCATTCGCGACTCAATGATGCAAGAATAAGATAGAGGCAATAGGTAATGTATGTATGCAAGCATGTGGTAGTGCTTGCCTAGTAGCTCAGTTGAAGCAAGAGATGGATCTGGGTAGTACTCCTGTGATTCCTGGTAATTCTCCTGCTAGGCGTCTATTCAAAGAAGAACCAAACAAACAAGGGCCAACATAAATAAAGTGCACAAGCATATGCATTGAAATGCAACAAGCAACCAAGCATGCCATGATGAATGATGCACAATTACATGGCATTAAAGTAGCATGGCAAAGGTGAGGTGTGGATATAAGAAATAAAGCACTTTATTATTTATTTGACCAGGTTTTATTGCCATAAACAGTTCAGATTTTAAATGATAACATGATGCATGCTTCAATTCAGAACAAGGACTGCATAAATAGAACGGGCTCGTCGCACTGATCGATTTAGACATATTATTTGTCTAATTTGGAGTTATAAAACAAAAGTTATTAATTAATTAAGGAAAAGGGGCAATTTATTGTAATTTTAATCATCTCGAAAATTTAAAGTGTTCAAACCATATTTTGAACGGAATATTTTAATTCCTCACATTTTTCTGATTCCAAAACATATATTACATGTATTATTTGGATTTGTATTTTAAAAATTATTTAAATCTGAATTGAATTTGAAATTAAATCAATTTGGAAAAGATTTAATTTAAAACAGACTCAGGGAAAACTTTTGTTACTCAGGCGGAATCAACCCCAGTCACTGACGGGTGGGCCTTGCGCTGACTGGGCCACGCGCGGGGAAAAATCTTTTGTCACCGCAGGCTCGGCTAGCCACTGTGACTTCGGGGTGGGCCAACTGGCGCAGGCCCACGTGACAGCGGCGAGGGAGACAGGGGCTGACAGGTGGGGCTGGGGTTGGAGCGCGGGTTGTGCCCGGGAAAAGCCGAGGGGTTTTCTACAATACTACCAGAGCGGCTGACAGGTGGGGTCTCTAGGAGCGCGGGTTGCAGGAATCAAAAAGATGGGGGGCTTTTTGCAAATCGACCACGGCCCAGTTACTGTTTTTCTTCTCCCTCGTCTGGCGAGGAAAATCGGCACGCGCCGCGAGCGGGGATCGATCCCGGGACGTGGGCGTGTGCGCGGAGGGTGCTAACTGGTGCGGCGGGCTAGGGGAGCTGACAGGGAGGTGGGCGCGGGCTAGATAAGGGGCTGTGCGGCGCGGGGAGGCTGGCAGACTACGACGAACGGCGCGCACGGCGGGCGTTCGACGAAAAGAACGGCGGCGCTAGGGCGGTACAGCGAGGCAAAGCGTGTCAGGAAGAAGGAGATGCTCACCGCGGGCTGCCTGGTGTGGTCGGATCGGCCGGGGATGCTCTGGAACGGCGAGGACGATGGCGCTCTGGCGGCTAGGGTTTGGCGTCGGGCGGCGAGGATCTGGCGGTGCTGGGGCTCCCTCCTTCACGCTGACGGCCATGGGGCGACGCAGGGGAACGTCCACGATCTCCCAGACCTCTTCCACGACGATCACGGCAGCTGGAACGAAGAGGAGCGGAGGGTGCTGGCGGCGACCGGCGGCGGGAGTTGTTGTCGGGGAGGAAGAAGGAGAAGACGGGGGCGGCTCGGGCCAGATCTGGGCGAGGCCAGAGAGACGTGGGGAGGGAGGAAAAGAAGGGAGAGGGAGGAGGACAGCTGGGGCACGGCAAGATAAAGGTGGCCTCGGTGCCACCTTTTCCTTCTCCTCCTTTTCGAGCACATGGGACAACTGGCATGTCCTGGGACTGGGCAGCGGCAGAGGGGCTGCAGGGTGGACTAGGACGGCGTGGTGGTGCAGGGTGGGGCTAGCCTGGCGGTAGGGAAAGGAAGAGAGAAGAGGGAGTAGATCGGGCTAGGGTAAATGGTGGCCTCGGTTAGGGTTTAGCTAGGGTTAGGGTGGCTGGGTGTGGGCCAGGGAGAGGGTGGCCAGCAGCTAGAGAGAGAGGGTTGGGCATGGAGGTCATGCTAGAGAGAGAGAGAGCCTTAGGTTTAGGAGAAAAATAGAGAGAGAGGAAAGAGTTAGGTTAGGTTTTATTAGGCATTTATATTTTTAATTCGATTATGAGGCCCAACCAAGGAGAAGCATGAAACTTGATCTTGCTTGAGACAAAGTGAAGGAGAAACAAGAAAGAAAGAGGAAGAAAAGAATAGATGGCAAAGGTCACATATGGCTCATGCATGGAGGATTGAAAAATAAGAGGAAAAAGAGATGGAGAGATTATGAGTATGGTGTAATGGTAGGAGATGTTTTCACAAAGATAGGATCCATTAAAACCAAAGAAAAACCAAAGGAGAGAAAGGTGGTGAAGAATTGTGCATGGACCATGCAAAAATACTAATGCCATTTTTTATTTGTGAAAACAATATTAATATTATGGCATTACTCTATGCATATCCAAGAAGTGGGGATAAAACCAAGCACAAGAATTTAGAGGATTTAACCCACCCCAAACTACATGAGCTAGAATTAATAGCAAAAGAAAGTGAAACAAGCTCATGGTTAATGGGATGGTGGGATTATAAAGTGATGGAAGAGAAAGATGGTGGAATGGAAATAAAAGATATGCCCCCAACTCAACTTGGGCATAGAACAAAATATCAATAGCCAAATACAATATCAAGAGGCAAATTCAATTAATAATGCATGTGAGAGAAGAGCCAAAAGAAAAAGGGTTTTATATGATGCCCAAATGCAAGGTGGCATGATGACATGAGGATGATATAATTATGATGCAACAATAATATCTATGAAGTAGCCAATATCTTACTAGGACAAGTAGCATTACAATTGTTAGACAATTGGGATGCTACAACTCTCCCCCACTAAACAGGAATCTCGCCCCGAGATTCTAGGAAGAAGAAGACTCAAAGAGGGTAGAATACTTGGCACGGAGCTCATCTTCACGTTCCCAGGTTGCTTCATCAACGGAATGGTGCGACCACTGCACCTTGCAGAACTTGATGGACTTGTTGCGAGTCTTTCTTTCTGCGACTTCAAGAATTTTTGTGGGGTGTTCTTGATAGGACAGATCTTCTTGGAGATTAATGAGTTCATGGTCCACGGTCCTGCCGGGATCCTTGAAGCACTTCTTGAGTTGAGAGATGTGAAAAACATCATGGACTTTGAGTTGTTCAGGGAGCTCAAGAGCATAAGCAACTTCTCCTCTTCTTCCACGAATTTTGAAAGGACCGATGTATCTAGGAGCCAGCTTTCCTTTGATACCAAAGCGGTGCGTACCTCTCATGGGAGTGACACGAAGGTAAACGAGATCACCAGGGACATACTCCATGTCCGTGTGCTTTCTATCATAATTGCTCTTCTGGCGACTTTGAGCAATCTTCAGGTTTTCAAGAATGATGTGAACTTTCTCTTCCGCTTGAGTTACAATGTCGGGGCCAAACAATATTCTTTCACCTGCGCCCGACCAACCAATCGGAGTTCTGCACTTGCAACCATAGAGAGCCTCAAATGGTGCCATCTTTAGACTTTTCTGGAAGCTGTTGTTGTAAGAGAATTCAGCATAAGGAAGACATTCTTCCCACTTCATGCCGAAAGAGATAACGCAAGCACGGAGCATATCTTCTAGAATCTGATTGATCCTTTCAACTTGTCCTTGCGACTGAGGGTGGTAAGCTGTGCTGAAGTTTAGTTTTGTTCCCAAAGCATTTTGGAAACTTCCCCAGAACTTGGAAGTGAAGATGCTTCCACGGTCTGAACTGATCTCAAGAGGAACTCCATACAGAGAGACAATTCTGTTGATATAGAGCTCAGCCAACTGAATTGCAGAAATTGTTTCCTTGACTGGAAAGAAGTGAGCTACTTTGGAAAGCCTGTCAATGACAACAAAGATTGCATTGTTGCCTTTCTGCGACCTTGGAAAACCAGTGATGAAGTCCATCTCTACTTTCTCCCATTTCCATTCCGGAGGCTTCAATGGCTGTAGAAGACCGGAAGGTTTCTGATGGACAGCTTTAACTCTGCGACAAACATCACACTCTGAGACATACTTGGCACAATATCGTTTCAAACCAGGCCACCAATATTGTGTTTTCAAGTCCATGTACATATTAGTGCTTCCAGGGTGGATAGAAAGAACAGAATCATGCGCCTCCTTGAGAACTTGCTCTCTTAAACCCGGGTAGTTCGGAACCAACATCCGGTGTTCAAAGAAAAGAGTGCCTTGGTCATCTACGTGGAAAGACTCATACTTCGGAAGTTGAATGTTGGAGATGATCTTTTTAGGGTAAGGATCACCAAGCTGAATGGAACGGACCTTTTCTTCCAAGAGAGGTGTTGCTAGAAGGTTCAGAAGATACCCTTGATCCATAATTTCAAGGTTTAGCTTGCAGAATTCCTCGCACAAGAGAGGCTGTTGTTCTTCCACCATGAGGTTGTTGACATAAGCTTTTCGGCTGAGAGCATCTGCCATGACATTGGCTTTGCCCGGGGTGTAGTTGATGGTCAGATCGAAATCATTGATTGTTTCAATCCACCTCCTCTGACAAAGGTTGAGATCAGGTTGTGTGAAGGTATACTTCAGACTCTTGTGATCAGAAAAGATCTCACAACGGTTGCCAAGCAAGTAATGCCTCCATACTTTCAAAGCAAAGAGAACTGCTGCGAGTTCGAGGTCATGTGTAGGATAGTTGATCTCATGCGTCTTCAACTGTCAAGAGGCATAAGCAACAACTTGCTTTTCTTGCATAAGGACCGCACCCAATCCTTGCAATGAAGCATCACAGAAAATCTGGAAAGGCTTTGATGTATCTGGAGGAACTAAGACTGGTGTGGAAGTGAGCTTCTCTTTGAGTGTGTCAAAGCTTGCTTGACATACAGGAGTCCAAAGATATTTCTTGCCTTTCTTGAGGAGATCGGTAAGAGGCTCCGCAATCTTTGAGAAGTTTTGAACGAATCGCCGACAGTAACTGGCCAAGCCAAGGAAACTTCGGACTTCTTTGACATTTATGGGTGGAAGCCACTCCATAATTGTCTTAATAGTTTCTGGGTTGACGGCAATGCCCTTGGCAGAGATGACGTGACCAAGGTAGGTGACTTGAGGCAGCCAAAACTCACACTTGGAGAACTTTGCATACAGGCGGTTCTCACGAAGCTTGTTTAGGACACACCGAAGGTGTTCTTCATGTTCTTCTTTTGACTTAGAATAGACTAGAATGTCATCCAGATAGACCACAACGAACTTATCAAGATACTCCATGAAAACCGAGTTCATAAGCCTCGAGAAGGTGGCAGGTGCATTGGTGAGACCGAAAGACATGACCGTGTACTCATACAGGCCATAGCGGGTGGTGAAAGCTGTTTTAGGAACATCTTCCTTGCGGATCTTGATTTGATGATAACCACTTCTCAAATCAAGCTTAGAGAATACCACAGCTCCAGCTAGCTGATCGAAGAGATCATTAATCCGTGGAAGGGGATATTTATTCTTGATTGTTTTAGCATTGAGTGCCCGATAGTCAACACAAAGTCTATCAGTCTTGTCCCGGTTCTTCACAAAGATGGTTGGACTACCCCAAGAAGAAGTACTGTGCTGAATGAAACCCAACTTCTCTTGTTCATCCAACTGACGCTTAAGTTCAGCCAACTCAGCAGGACCCATTTTATAAGGCCGCTTGGAGATAGGAGCGGTACCAGGTTCAAGTTCAATGACAAACTCAACCTCACGATCCGGAGGCATACCTGGTAACTCTTCAGGAAAGACATCTGGGAATTCACAAACTACAGGAACACTCTGAATACCTTCCATAGCATCATCATTTAGAGCCGCCAATGAATAAAGCTGAATTGCAGGAGTCAGACTTGGAGAATAGACTATATGGCCTTCAGGAAGTTTTAGAGAAACCGAACGTTCAGCACAATCAATCACAGCTGCATTTGCTGTCAACCAATCCATGCCCAAGATAACATCAATATCAGAATTTCCCAGAAAAATTAAGGAAGCCGGAAACGAAGAGCCACCAATCTCAATTTGATTGCCATGGCTGATATGAGCAGCCCTCATGTTTGACCCAGGAGATTGTACCACAAGACGGTGTAATAAAGGAACTATAGCCAAATCTTGCTCATGAGCAAACTTGTGAGAAACAAAAGAATGCGAAGCACCAGAATCAAACAAAACTCGTGCAGGAACTGAGTTAACAGGAAGCATACCCATGACAACTCCAGGTGCATGCTCAGCTTGAGCGGCGTTGACACAGTTGGCACGAGAAACCGTAGACCCCAGCTTAGTGTTGATGTTGAGAGGCCGAGTTGGAGGTGCACGAATCATAGGAGCACTTGCCGCAGGTCTTGGAGGTGGTGGTGGAAGAGCTTTGTTGTTCATTGGACAATTCCAGTGTTGATGCCCAGTGTTTCCACAAGTATAGCAAGCACGAGGTGGACATGGAGCAACGTAGCCAGGGACTCCGCCAGACGCTCCAGGGTAGTTGTGGTTGTAGCCCCTGGGAGCCGCAGTGAAGGAGTTTGGTGGGCTTGGTGCGTAGCTTGACGGTCTTGGTGGAGCAGGGAGCGACGGTGGGGTGTTAGGAACCCAGACACGACACTTAGAAGGAGCTGACATAGCAGAAGAGCTTGCTGTATCACGGCTGTGTTTCTTTGACTCCTCAAACACTTGCCTACTTGCTTCTTCCTGCAGAGCTGTGTGCTGAAGTTCCAGGCAAGATGCTGGCCTTGCATGAGTGATTGCATATTTGATGGAAGCATTGAGGCCTTGCCGAAACCTCTTTTGCTTCTTCTTGTCATCAGAGATCTCGTCTCCACCATAACGAGACAGGTTCATAAAGTTTCTGATGTAAGTGTTGACATTGTCAGTGCCCTGCTTGAGGTTGAGAAACACTTCCTTCATCCTTTCCATGACAATTTCTGACAGATATTGCTCTTTGAAAGCAGCAGCGAACCGCTCCCAAGTAGGCTGAAAACCAGAAAGATCTGCCTTGAGATAATTTTCCCACCACAGAGCTGCATCTCCCTTCAGAAGGTGAGTAGCACACTTGACCCATTCTTGCTCGGGAACATCCGCAGTCATCAGCAATCTTGACACTTCATGAAGCCAATCATCCGCATCAAGTGGTTGATCAGACACTTCGAATTGACGTGGGTTGAACTTGAGAAAACTCTTGATGTCTCCTCGCTTGGGAGGTGGAGGTAGCGGAACAAACTCATTCCTCCTCACGTTTTCCTCGAAGCACTGCTGGTTTTGCTGCATAGTGCCCAAAGCATTTGCAATACTTGCCAAAGTATCCCCGAGTTCAGGTGGTATGTCCTCCTCAGAACGGCGTGGTGGTGCCATCCTGTGATTGATATAAAACACAAGTCAGTACTATAATGGAGAATGATAATAATCCAAAATAGTACCAAAATGGAATTAATCAAGATTAAAGAATGCAATTCACTGAGATGATATTAAAATATCAACAAAGTTCAAGGCAACGAGAAGATACTTAGCATAACACACACGACTAAACAAGGAGTGTGGTACATAACTAACAAAGAAAAAATTTCCGCAAATTTCGGCATTAAAATACCACTATATGCGCAAAACCACTTAACGAATCAAGATTAGTAACTCTACTAGTTCAACATACAAGAGCAAATGATAACAGTAGTGGTATGGTCGCGACTCCATCCCGCACTCAAATCATTACTTTGCACATGAATCAGTAAAACACATATCCCAACACCTTTTTCTTAAGATGAACCTAAAGATTGGTAACTACGGAAACGAACACCCCAACAAGATAACGTCGGATAACAAAGAGTAAGATAGATCGCATCGGTGTATAACGAATCAGAATAGATCGCGTCGGTTTACAAAGGCCTATCGGTATGGAATGTACCAATAGTTGATAACCAAAAGGCAGATAGTGATAACATTTGGATGCAACAGATAGACAAAGAATTCACACACACAGACAAACACAACCTATGGTACAACGGAACCCAGAACACGTGAATCCTAGTTTGAATTTTTGAAGAGAATTGAAAACGTTACACTTCCTTACCAGAAAAGGGTGGGTGGGTGGGTAAGAAGAAAAATGGAAGCAGTCCTACTCTCACGTTTTGTTTTTCCCTAGTATACATAACTACCAAAATATTTGCTAGACTGACAATGACCATTTTGGCTGAGACCCTGAAGGGCGGGATGGCTCTGATACCAATTGTAACTACCTCGGTGAATTACGCTCTTAGTTAATGTCTGGATGAACGAAAGTGGTTAAAATAGTACGGTGGGGCCTAGGGCCACTCACGGTAGACCTTTCGGCCGTCCTAACCACTTTCAGACAACGGGACAAGAACGAGCGGCGTAATCGGCAGGCGAAGGGATCAACTACATACACAAGTGAGTATGTAAGCAAGCCACATACAACAGTCCTCACAGCCATTCCATCTAAAAGGAATAGAAATATTGCAACGCCATACGGCAAGATCCAAATGTCCTAGATAGATATAATAATTTAGGATAGCTCCTCATACATCACACATCAGAGTATCAGGCAGAAGCGGAAAACAAGATCCGAGTACGGATAAGAAGCAAATTGGCATAAGATGCCCCATAAATAAACACATCCCGCCCACAGATCACACGGATCCCCGTTCCCGGAATCTCTACACCGAATGATCGTTGCCAACATCATCTGTCTCTTCCACCCAGTATCCATCTTGCGGGTACACCTGTTCATCTGAATCAAACAATTTATCGTGTGAGACCCTAGGGGTACTCAGCAAGTCTTTATGCCACTAAAGGGGACACAACCTGGGGTGACGCAATTGCAGCAAAAGATAATACCTAACATTTCTACAGATACTCGCTAACCTTCCGTTTAACCAATGATAGACGAAAGTCCGTGAATTAAGAACAACAGTTATAACAGTATAATTACCAGATCCATCCTCGTCCTCGCTTACCAACGAGGAAGCAGACGAACAAACCCCATCATCCGTTGGCAGTTTTATTAACCATTCCATGAGTATCGCACTATTTACTAGTCAAGTACTTAGGCAATTTAAAAGCGGTACTTTAGTTATACTTGTCTATGATCGAGAAACTGTGCTCCAAGTCGTCCATAACCGCGGACATGGCTTTTAGAAAGATTACCCTACAGGGGTGCACGAATAGCAACACACACTCGATCAACCTCGGAAAAAACCAAATCAAAACCCAACGAGGCATTCACGACAAAGCAATCACAGGATTCAGAAATATTTCAGGGGGCCACCCCATTAAGCTACCCGCAACGAAGTTGGCCGGCTCCGAGACGGACCCAAGGTTTGTGTGGACGGCGGTAAACGACTGGGAACCCGAAAATATGACTGGGCTTGTCGATACAGCGAAAACGTGTCACGATCCAAAAAGTACCGGTGCTCCTCGCACAATCTTAAATAAAGCAGTAACAGGGCATAAGTACAGAATAGTAATAAAGCCCCAAACTAATTGTGGCCCCAAGAAATAAGAATGAATCAAGCTCTGGCTCAGGGGGGTCCATAAGGCCTCCCGGATGTGGATAGTGCGAATAAACAACGAACAGGAATCAAGTACTCGGGGTCCTACGGGACACAAGTGAGCATGGAAAACCAAATAGCAGATATTGCTCACCGGTGCCTCTTTCATTAGTTATCCCATTACTACTCAGGTTAAGTTGTTTAGTACCTCGTTATTCATCAGACACTCACATACCCTACTCATGCTTTTCTACGACTCGCATGGCTCAAACAACTCCTGTAGTAATGGCTCATGGGACCGGAACAAGCTTGGTGTGGTTTAAAAGTAAAGGCTATGCAGTACTTGGGATTCAATTTAATGCATTCGCGACTCAATCATGCAAGAATAAGATAGAGGCAATAGGTACTGTATGTATGCAAGCATGTGGTAGTGCTTGCCTAGCAGCTCAGTTGAAGCAAGAGATGGATCTGGGTAGTACTCCTGTGATTCCTGGTAATTCTCCTGCTGGGCGTCTATTCAAAGAAGAACCAAACAAACAAGGGCCAACATAAATAAAGTGCACAAGCATATGCATTGAAATGCAACAAGCAACCAAGCATGCCATGATGAATGATGCACAATTACATGGCATTAAAGTAGCATGGCAAAGGTGAGGTGTGGATATAAGAAATAAAGCACTTTATTATTTATTTGACCAGGTTTTATTGCCATAAACAGTTCAGATTTTAAATGATAACATGATGCATGCTTCAATTCAGAACAAGGACTGCATAAATAGAACGGGCTCGTCGCACTGATCGATTTAGACATATTATTTGTCTAATTTGGAGTTATAAAACAAAAGTTATTAATTAATTAAGGAAAAGGGGCAATTTATTGTAATTTTAATCATCTCGAAAATTTAAAGTGTTCAAACCATATTTTGAAGGGAATATTTTAATTCCTCACATTTTTCTGATTCCAAAACATATATTACATGTATTATTTGGATTTGTATTTTAAAAATTATTTAAATCTGAATTGAATTTGAATTTAAATCAATTTGGAAAAGATTTAATTTAAAACAGACTCAGCGAAAACTTTTGTTACTCAGGCGGAATCAACCCCAGTCACTGACGGGTGGGCCTTGCGCTGACTGGGCCACGCGCGGGGAAAAACCTTTTGTCACCGCAGGCTCGGCTAGCCACTGTGACTGCGGGGTGGGCCAACTGGCGCAGGCCCACGTGACAGCGGCGAGGAAGACAGGGGCTGACAGGTGGGGCTGGGGTTGGAGCGCGGGTTGCGCCCGGGAAAAGCCGAGGGGTTTTCTGCAATACTACCAGAGCGGCTGACAGGTGGGGTCTCTAGGAGCGCGGGTTGCAGGAATCAAAAAGGTGGGGGGCTTTTTGCAAATCGACCACGGCCCAGTTACTGTTTTTCTTCTCCCTCATCTGGCGAGGAAAATCGGCGCGCGGCGCGAGCGGGGATCGATCCCGGGACGCGGGCGTGCGCGCGGAGGGTGCTAACCGGTGCGGCGGGCTAGGGGAGCTGACAGGGAGGTGGGCGCGGGCTAGATAAGGGGTTGTGCGGCGCGGGGAGGCTGGCAGACTACGACGAACGGCGCGCACGGCGGGCGTTCGACGAAAAGAACAGCGGCGCTAGGGCGGTACAGCGAGGCAGAGCGTGTCAGGAAGAAGGAGATGCTCACCGCGGGCTGCCTGGTGTGGTCGGATTGGCCGGGGATGCTCTGGAACGGCGAGGACGATGGCGCTCTGGCGGCTAGGGTTTGGCGTCGGGCGGCGAGGATCTGGCGGTGCTGGGGCTCCCTCCTTCACGCTGACGGCCACAGGGCGACGCAGGGGAACGTCCACGATCTCCCAGACCTCTTCCACGACGATCACGGCAGCTGGAACGAAGAGGAGCGGAGGGTGCTGGCGGCGACCGGCGGCGGGAGTTGTTGTCGGGGAGGAAGAAGGAGAAGACGGGGGCGGCTCGGGCCAGATCTGGGCGAGGCCAGAGAGACGTGGGGAGGGAGGAAAAGAAGGGAGAGGGAGGAGGACAGCTGGGGCACGGCAAGATAAAGGTGGCCTCGGTGCCACCTTTTCCTTCTCCTCCTTTTCGAGCACATGGGCGAACTGGCATGTCCTGGGGCTGGGCAGCGGCAGAGGGGCTGCAGGGTGGACTAGGACGGCGTGGTGGTGCAGGGTGGGGCTAGCCTGGCGGTAGGGAAAGGAAGAGAGAAGAGGGAGTAGATCGGGCTAGGGTAAATGGTGGCCTCGGTTAGGGTTTAGCTAGGGTTAGGGTGGCTGGGTGTGGGCCAGGGAGAGGGTGGCCAGCAGCTAGAGAGAGAGGGTTGGGCATGGAGGTCATGCTAGAGAGAGAGAGAGAGCCTTAGGTTTAGGAGAAAAATAGAGAGAGAGGAAAGAGTTAGGTTAGGTTTTATTAGGCATTTATATTTTTAATTCGATTATGAGGCCCAACCAAGGAGAAGCATGAAACTTGATCTTGCTTGAGACAAAGTGAAGGAGAAACAAGAAAGAAAGAGGAAGAAAAGAATAGATGGCAAAGGTCACATATGGCTCATGCATGGAGGATTGAAAAATAAGAGGAAAAAGAGATGGAGAGATTATGAGGATGGTGTAATGGTAGGAGATGTTTTCACAAAGATAGGATCCATTAAAACCAAAGAAAAACCAAAGGAGAGAAAGGTGGTGAAGAATTGTGCATGGCCCATGCAAAAATACTAATGCCATTTTTTATTTGTGAAAACAATATTAATATTATGGCATTACTCTATGCATATCCAAGAAGTGGGGATAAAACCAAGCACAAGAATTTAGAGGATTTAACCCACCCCAAACTACATGAGCTAGAATTAATAGCAAAAGAAAGAGAAACAAGCTCATGGTTAATGGGATGGTGGGATTATAAAGTGATGGAAGAGAAAGATGGTGGAATGGAAATAAAAGATATGCCCCCAACTCAACTTGGGCATAGAACAAAATATCAATAGCCAAATACAATATCAAGAGGCAAATTCAATTAATAATGCATGTGAGAGAAGAGCCAAAAGAAAAAGGGTTTTATATGATGCCCAAATGCAAGGTGGCATGATGACATGAGCATGATATAATTATGATGCAACAATAATATCTATGAAGTAGCCAATATCTTACTAGGACAAGTAGCATTACAATTGTTAGACAATTGGGATGGTACACTTCGCCCAGTGGGGTCTCGACATGGTTGGCAAACTCCCAAGGTCCTCGCAAGGAGGATACGTCTACCTCTTGGTCGCAGTCGACAAATTCACCAAGTGGATCGAGGCCATGCCAATAACCAAGCAATCAGGGCACAGCGCAGTCAAGTTCTTCGAGTCCATCGTCTACCGCTTCGGCGTGCCGCACAGCATCATCACTGATAACGGGACGAACTTCACATCCAAGGAGTTCCAAGAATTCTGCGAAAACCTGGGGATCAACATCAGTTATGCCTCAGTCGCGCATCCACAGACCAACGGTCGGGTGGAAAAAGCAAACAGGCTCGTCTGCCACGGCATCAAGAAGCGACTCCTTCGACCACTCGAACATGCCGCGGGTTGCTGGCCAGATGAGCTGCAATCCGTACTCTGGAGCCTACGTACAACTCCAAACAGCGCCACAGGCTACACGCCATTCTTTATGGTGCACGGGGCAGAAGCGGTACTACCCGCCGAAGTAAGGTACAAGGCGCCGCGCATAGTCGCTTACAGCGAACAAGAGTCATCTCTTACACTCGAAGACTCCGTCGACCTCCTCGACGAGGCAAGAGAAATCGTCGCAAAAGATCCACGATCTACCAGCAGAACCTGCGCAACTACCACAGTAGAAGGCTTCGCCCTAGATCCTTCGTTGAAGGTGACCTGGTCCTGCGACTGAAGCAGCAGGGGCACCTCAAGCTCGATTCCCCCTGCGAAGGACCATACTTGGTTACAGAAGTAATCCCAGGTGGCGCCTATCGCCTTCAAGACCTAGAAACAGGAGTCGCATACTCTAACCCTTGGAACGTCGCACAACTGCGATGCTTCTACCCCTAGCTGTTTTTACTTTTACATTACAAATAAGGCTACCCAGCCAAGGCTACTTAGCCACACATTATACCTCATACTGTTCTCCAAATAAATAAAAGCTAAGTGCCCCAAAACTCTGTGTTTTTTTTTTCTTTTCACTTCTGTTACTATTGTACTCGGGGGCTACGCCACCCTACACACATTTGTTCTTCGAACTAATAAACGCGACATCCTGAGTAGCAAACTCAGCCCAGCTGCAATGCACCTAGCAGGTTGATAAAAGGGATGGCCAGGCTAACGAAAAGGACTCGCATAGTGCAACACACCTTACGCTTACAAAAGCTATTTGTACGCGTTCAAAAATAAATTACATACAAATATATATATGAACTTTACAACACAAATACACTTATGTGCCGGATACAAATCTGGTTATTGCTGCAACAGAAGAACATTGGTTTGCTCCTCGAAGAAGTCGACAATCTCCTCTGCTGGACGGTCCACCGCTTGATAGTGCGGCACCATATTCCAAGCAGATCCAGTTGGCGGCGCTAGCAGACCGGAAGCTACGACGGCGACATCCACGTCAGGCCTGTGCAATCGCACCATCGAGAGGGCAGCCTTGGCACCAGCCACCAACTGCTGCCTCACGCACTCGCGAACCGCGGACATATCTTGAAATTTGGCCAGGAGAGCCAACAGGCTTGATGGAGTGTCATCCAACGGGAACATCGCCCAGTAGATATTCTTCAAACATGACTGCGACTTCTTCAGGAAGAGCAGTACTCGCGAAGCGCGATCCTGCAGGGTCGCCAATGCAGTCGCACGATCATGATCCACCCAGAAGTATCCACTCTCTTGAAGTTGCTCCTGGGTGAGACCATGAAGGCGGACGGCAATCCTATCCCTCTCCTCCTGCGGATGGCATGCGCTAACAACTACACGAAGCAGTACCAACAACATGAGTACAACGTACCTCTGCGACTAACTGCAAAGGAAAAAATGAGGACGAGCAAACTAACACTTAAACTGGTCGCCCAGTTGCGTCACCTCGCCAAGTAGATATTGCTCGCGGGCGGCGGCTTTTTCTGCCTTTGACTTCCACACATTTGCGTTACCGCGGATCAGGGGCAACTCACGCTCCAGCTGCTTCACGTGGTCACAAAGTCGCGACAGCAAGGACAGCTCCTCTACCCTGGAGCGCGGCGGTGCCACTGTCTCATCAAGAGATGGTGAGTTCTGGTCTCCACCTATGGGACAACTCGATGTGCCCTACCACAAGTCAAGACAGAAGCAAATAAGGCGACTAAATTAACACAATGACAAGGGGAACAGGTGCATTCAGGATAAGCATAAATATTCACAAGCACACTCGCCAGTAGGCATGTTCTTAGACCAAAAGGACAATTCTTCATCTGTTACAAAAGCTAACTACGGAGCAGCTAACTTCTTCAACTTCGACGCCTTCGAGGGCTTCATCAAGTCCGTGGCAGTATCAGACGCCACTGACTTTCCGCCTGCCCCTGAGGCCGAAGCTTTTGACGCCTTCTTAGCACGCTGGAGCTCATCCGAATACTTGGCAACGGTATTAATCAAGGAATGGCCATATTTGGCACAGGCAGTCGCAAAGGGAGCGAAGACTACCTGCTGACCATCCGCGCCAACAGGCATTGTCTTCGACACCGTAGAGGGATCTATCTCGACTCCGTGGGCTTGCACCATGGCGAGTGACATCATTGCACCAGCCGCCCGGAGGGAGTTCTTGTAAGAAGAAGGCACGCCCCCGGCGAGTGACTCCACCAGCTCGCCCATAGTATCGACCTGCTCCGCCTTTGGCATCAACTCCTCCCGGAGGCGACTAAGGGCAACCTTGGCCTTGGATAATGTATCCTGGACGGCGGCGCTTTGGTCTTCGATCGCGGACATCGTGCCAGCCAAAACATCATCACAACGAAGGGCTTGCGGGTCAAAACTCAAGTCGCCAGCGTCTACACCAAAAAACATGGATCAAATCTCTAGTGCCATCGGCAAAAATCTAGAAGCAGAAAAGAGCAACAATAAAATATCCACCAGTAAAGGTACCTGATAGGGCCTTGGCGACTGAGAGCAGTTGCTCCTCAAATAGCTTTTCCCTAGCCACAAAGGAGGCGCGCAGATCCTCTTCGCGCTTCTGGGCATCATCACGAGCCATGATTGCCTCATCGCGCCCCTTCACAGCTGCAGCAAATGTCTTCTCCAATGTTGTGACATTGCGCAGTAAAGCGTTATGCTCAGCTACGTGGCAGTCAATAATCGGCTATCAGTCGAATATACCAAAACAGAGAGAAGATGAAAAGTACAAGCGTGGAAGCACTCACTTTCGACCACACGGTGACGCGTCTCCAGCATCGCATGCTGACAACCCATTGCCATCACCTGCTCCGCCACTTGCGCAGCCTCCTTTACAAGGAGCTATTGCACCAAACAAGGAATCAGAGAAGACAACAGAAGGCGTTGACTGCAAACTTACAAGAGAAGGAAAAAATATACTCACATGGTCCTCTAATGACTCCGAAGAAGTCTGCTGAGCCGTCATCCGAGCAACTATTCGATGCTCCCCTCCATGAGGAGAGCTCGAAGAATTATGCCCGGAGTGGGCCGCCGCTAGAGGAGAAGGAGCGTGCTCGACCTCTACCTTGGCCCTTGAGGTCGCGACTCCCGATTCCTTCAAAAACTCGACGTCGCTAGAAGATGACGACGCCTCCTAACTGCAAGACGAAATTCGCATTGAGAAAAAGCAAACTCCATGGCAAAGCCAGCAAGACAAAAATAGAAAAGAATGAATAAACTCGTGAACTTACCAGTCAAACTTCTCAAGATCAAATGTGGCCTCCGCCGACTCCGACGAAGATTCCTTGGGCAGTCGCATCTTCTTGCGGGTCGACGGTGCCACAGCCCTCACAGGAACAGCTGGAATTGGCGACTCCGCGCCAACAGCCGTGCCTTCTGGAGTCGAAGGAGTCGACTCATCGGAACCTGCTGCGCGAACGCTTGCGAGTATCCGGGCTCCTAGACTCGGGGGCTTCCTCTTCCACATCAGAAGGGACAGTCGACTCAGACTCATCCTCTTCCAAAGCTTCGCGAGGAATAATACCCTCAGGGAGAGGAGGCATGCAAGGCGACACCGCCCAATCCTGCATACAAACAGCAAATATGAGCAAAAGGAGCGAGTAAGCAACAGAAAAAGCAATCACGAAAATAAGCTACTGCGTAGCACAACTGTACCTCAGGAGGAGGATTCGAAGCATCAAAAGGACGAACGACTGGCTCATTCGGAAGCACATCCTTGAAGGTTTACTTCGTAACCAGTCGCACCCTCTTATCTACCTCACTCGCGGACATGCCATCGGCAGACACGCGAGTGGCATCATCAGCACCACCCCATTGAAACATGGGATGGACTCTAGCTTGGAGAGGCTGGACACGATGACGCAACCAAGTCCTGACAAGGGTGCAGCCTCCCTCCTCTGCGCCTATGCGACTCTCGAGGTCGCAGCGCGTTTATATAGCACGTATGTCTCCGCGAGTTCGGAGGGCATGATCATGTTCTTCCAAGAACGCATCTTCTTGCAGGGAGTCGCGGGATCGAAAGGCGCAAGTCCAAAATGCTCGTCCTTAGCCTTTTGGTCGCGAACATAAAACCATCTGTCCCTCCATCCCTGGACGGACTTGGCGAGCTTGATGTCGAAGTAGGTGGCGGATGGGTCGACATGGATTCCACAACCACCTACGTCATAAACTAAAGAGCCAGACGCGGACTGACGGTTTAGCTTGAATAAACGTTTGAAAAGGCCAAAGTGCGGCTCGATTCCAAGCCAGCACTCGGAAAGGGTGATAAAACAAGAGATGTGAAGAATCGAGTTTGGGGACAGCTGATGGAGCTGGAGCCCATAGAAACAGAGGAGACCCCTAAGAAAGGGGTGGAGAGGCAAAGAAAGGCTGCGAATGATGAAAGCAAGAAACATCACTCGAAAACCAGCGGGAGGCATAGGAATGGTCTCACCGCTGGGGACGCACGCGTCGGCGACTGCTGCAGAAATAACTCCGTCTTGGCAAAGAAGACGGAGATCGGACGCCTTGATGATAGAGGGGCGCCACGCGCCATTGGTTACGCGGGTGCCCACGACTTTCTTTTTTCCACCGGCGGCGGCACTGGTGCCCGCAGTAGCGGGGCCACCCTTCTTCTTCGCCGCAGCAGCGGTGGCGACGGATTCGGTGGCAGCGCCTCCTTTCTTCATTCCCATTGCACGGCGGCGATGAGAACGTAGGAAATAACTTGGAAACAAGCGGAGATGGTCCAGAGCTGAGGAGGAGATGAGCGCAGGAGAAAAGCAGAGGAGCAGCAGCAATGGCGATGGCAGCGAGGAAGAAAAGGGCGCAGATGGAAAATTGCCGCCATAGCATCGCTACTTAACCCTTAGGAGATGCAATCCAACGGCTCACAAAAACCCTACTGGACGCGTGGCACGCATCGCGCTCGACACGTGGAGTAGAGGAAGCGCGAACCGTCCCTCCACTGCTCCCATTACGCGCGGAAATTGAGGAGGCACAGTTAATCATAAGATTACGCAGTCAAGTCAAAGTCAGAAAGTGGGACCCACCGCTCGTCAAATCCCGTCAAAACCGCTCACGTGGGCAACTGAGGTCATGAAAGCGTCAGCACTGACGACATCAACAGCTACGCAGCGGAAAACTACGACTACTTAAGTCCTTGCTAGTGTCTTCGACTCCACCAAGCACTTGGGGGCTACTCCCATAGGGAGCGCTGGCCGCACACCCTATGATTTTCTTTTCTTATTGCAGGGATACAGGAAATCACAATCAAACCCAACCACTCGAAAAACGATTCGACTATGGACGTGGGTTACTCCCATAGGGAGCGCTGGAAACAATTTCGACTGAAACAAGCAAGCAAAAGATGACAGCAGTCGCAACCCAAGTTTTCGGTTCAAACAAACAAAAATGACAGCAGTCGCAAAATTTCTTTAGTCCCTGCCTGAGTCTTCGACTCAACCAGGCACTCGGGGGCTACTCCCATAGGGAGCGCTGGTCGCGCACCCTATGATTATTTTCACGAAAGCTGTGCGTTGATTACATCAGCACTCGCAGATCATGGCGACACTGCCTCATAATTTTCCCTACAAAGATATTATGTCTCCTGGGTTGCCCGAATCATCTCCGCGATGATAAAATTCGGATGTCGCGCTTACAGCGTGAAGGTAAGACCTGAATAAAGGCCTGGCAACGCATTTAACTATGCACTACCAGAAACATATCCGTGCCTACAGGCACGATGAACATGCCTTGACGGACGCGTCAAGTGCTCACACCCATATAACTGGAATTCGACTCCTGTAAGACCTCCGCGGCCTGAGTCGAATTACGCCAGCACTTTTCCGGATTCGAGTCCGGGGACTCGAGTTCGAGTAGATTGTGTTGTTTCACCCTAAGGTGGTTAACTGATACCGATACTTCGGCTACATCAGGCACGTATATCAACAAATCCCTATGACATAAATGAAAGCAGTCGAAAAATGTACTCATTCGGGCACTTGAAAACTTCAAAAAGTACCCAGTCGAATCTGCGATTCCACTGGATACTCGGGGGCTACTGACATGGGTATACCCTATAGGTACTCGAGCTTGGTATATACGGTCTAAATACGTACAGGCCCACGGTGTCGCCAAGGCCCAGACGAAAGGACTCGAGTAACCTGCGGACTCTTGATTGCTTGAGAGACAATAAGAAGCTAAAGATAGAAAGTTTGAAGGGAAAAACCCTAACTTGTAACTGACTCGACCTGCTACCCGAGACCTAGCCTATCGATATAAAGGCTAGGAGGGGGCGGTGAAGAGGACACACACGCAACCCTAGTTTCCACAACTCTCGCCAGATTGCATCTGCGCACAATTGTAACTTTCAACTCCTTTGATAATTCCATGAGCAGACAAGCAGGAGTAGGGACCTCTACGAGGCCTGAACCTGGGTAAATCCTTTGTCCCCTGTGTGCTTGTTTGCTAGCCGATAGATGTCTCCAGCACTCCCTCCTTCTCCAAAACCCAAGTCCATAACAATGGGCATTGATGAGTTAAACCCTCGTCACCATCAGAATGGAGTTTCCTCCTGCGTTTAACGCCAATATGACCTAGACGGCAGTGCCACATATATACAGATATATCATTATCAAGTTTAATCCTTTTAGCATCAACATTATAAATATGCGTAATACTACTATCAAAATCCAACAGAAATAAACCATTCAACACAGGTGCATGACCATAAAAGATATCATTCATATAAATCGAACAACCATTGTTTTTAGATTTAAAGGAATAACCACTTCGCATCAAACACGATCCGGATACAATGTTCATGCTTAGTACAGGCACCAAATATCAATTATTTAGATTTATCACTAATCCCAACGGCATATGGAGAGGCAGCGTTCCGACGTCGATCACATCAACTCTTGATCCATTGCCGACCCGCATCGTGACCTCATCCCTTTCTCGCTGTCGCTTGTTCCACAGCCCCTGAATCGAGTTACATATATTAGCAACCGATCCCGTATCAAATACCCAGGTGCTACTGTGAGTACTAGTCAAGTACACATCAATAACATGTATATCACATATACATTTGTTTTCCTTGCCGGCCTTCTTGTCCGCCAAATACTTGGGGTAGTTGCGCTTCCAATGGCCAGTCCCCTTGCAATAGTAGCACTCAGTATCAGACTTAGGGCCAGCTCGGGATTTCTTTTCAAGTGCGGCAACAGATTTGCCACCCTTCTTTCCCTTCTGCTTGCCTTTCTTGTCTTTCTTGAAACCGGTGGTCTTATTGATCATCAACACTTGATGTTCTTTCCTAATCTCCACTTCTGCAGTCTTAAGCATTGACAGAAGCTCGGGAAGAGACTTCTTCATGCCCTGCATGTTATAGTTCATCACGAAGCTCTTGTAGCTAGGTGGCAGAGATTGGAGGACACGATGTATGCGTACGTCAATGGGAATCGATATTCCCAAGGACACAAACTTATCAGCGTACCCAGACATTTTGAGTACGTGCTCACTAACGGAGCTATTCTCCTCCATCATGCAGGTAAAGAACTTTTCAGAAGCATTATAACTCTCTACAGCAGCATGGGTATTGAAAATCATTTTCAATTCTCCCATGGTATCAAAGGCATTGCCATTTTTGAAACGCTTTCGAAGTTCTGGCTCTACCCCATCCAGTATGCCACAATGAACTAAGTTGTGGTCCTCCTAACGAGTTATATAGACATTATTTTCCTCGTCAGGGGCATCAGGAGCTGGTGGGGGGCCTAGCGGCGCCTCTAGCACATATTGCTTTTGTGCAGCAGTGAGGATAATCCTCAAATTCATAGCCCAGTTGGTGAAGTTGCTACCATTCGCAGCAAGTTTCTCTTTCTCCATGAACACATTGAAATTAAAAGCAGGTGGTGCCATTTACAACAGAATTTGTAAAGTTTATTTAGACTAAGTTTATGATAGATTGAGTTCAACTAATCCAAATTACTAATGAACTCCCACTCAAAAGCGACATCCCTTGTGTCCTTTTGGTGATTACATGAACCAAATCTACTACACCAAGTCCGATCATCACGTGAGTCGGTGTAGCTTCAAAGGCGAGCATCTATATGGGCATCATATCAACTATATGACTCATGCTTAACCTTTCGGTCCATGTTCCGAGGCCATGTCTGTACATGCTAGGATCGCCAAGTAAGAACCTTAGTATTCGCGTGTGTAAAACTATCTTACACCCGTTGTATGAAAGCGTAGAGTCGAGTACACCCGATCATCACGTGATGTCTCGAAACACGATCCATAGAACGGTGCATACTTAAGGAAGAACACATTTTATCTTGATATTTAAATGAGGGATCATCTTACAATGCTACTAAAAGCGCCAAACTAGCAACATAAGATGCAAACATCTAATGTGTAAAGTGAGATGATATGGTCCATGCATTTGATCTCTATCATATGCATCGTGGTACGATCTCTATCATTCCTTTGTGTGTAAGGCCAAGGTCTATGGAACTTACACGTTAAGTGTGTTGTAAGAGTATCTATCATACATCTACTTACAACATTACCATATCAAGACACTAGCCCAGCAACGATCTAAACTAGACGCCTCTAATTTATCCATTGCAAGTTTTATGTGGCTTAGGGCTTTCGGAGATAGAATTGGTCTTACCTATGAACATGGATCCACAACGAGGATAACCAAGTTATTAGCAACTTGTTGTAAATCAGATATTGACTATAGTAGGAGAGACAGACACCCACTAGCCACTTATGCAAAACTAGTTGCATGTTAGTCGTGGAACCGGTCTCATGTGCGATGACATGTAAGGTTGGTACGGGCCGCTTCATCCCACTATTTCACCAATATCCAAAATACATGAAATAAGAAATAACATGATCATCATCTTCCACATATAAACATATGTGTACTACCCGGGCAAAGCACCTATGCGTAGATCAGGCTCTGATACCACTGTTGGGTCCGCAGCATAGAAAATAAAAAAATTCCTACGATGAGAACTATATGCCAAGATCTATCTACTAGATACAAGCAATAGGTGGATATACATCCATAGAGAACTTACCCCCGAAGACAATAGAGTTTTGTTAACGAGTTGGAACTCGTGGATGATGTAGTCGTACGCTTGCCGATCTCAAGATCGTGTGGGAGTCCTAGCGCCGCAAATCATCAGCGCATCCGTCCTCGCACACACGTTCATGCCACCGGACAACCTCCACCTCCTCGCTCTAACAAATCAGCGGAAGCAGCAACTCCTTCCAGACGCAAGGCCACCGGGAACATGTATCTCGCTAATCAGAGACCATGGGGGAATATATCTAGAGGGTGAGAGAGATCCTTCACGAGGAGGTGTGCTTTGTGAGGGAGGAGAGGGGGGACTTTTATAGGAGAGAGGGGCTCCTCCCATGTGGTGGAAGCTCCACTCACATCAATTCAAGCTCCAGCCAAAGTTCCACTCACATGCATTAAATTTCCATCAAATTTAATGCAACTCTCATTTAATAAAACTCTTTTATTTATTTATTCAGAATTTTATTAATTTACTTTGATTAACAAACATTCACATAAAACCCCTTGCAACATTTCAATATCACATGCAGAACCAGTTTCTGCAATTTCACCCGAAACAATTCTGGTTTCCATCGAAATAATTCTAGCGCTTTGCAGTTCTTTCATCTCAAACATATGTGCTCCAAAATGGTGTTCGGCAATCCTTAAGTGTGTCACCCTACGGTTCGCGAATAATGCAGACATGATTGAGACTCCTCTTAGATCAATAATCAGAAGCGGGACCAAGAGATCCATACTGACTCCTGCACATTCAACAATGACTTCTGTGATCGTGAGAACCTTTACCGCTAGTAACTTAATCCCTTTGTCTCATGATATAATACATGTCCGATATTCGATCATCGGTATCCAAATACCTAGGTTGATCTCGTTACCGACATGCACTCTTTTCTCGTTCCCGTGATATAACATTCTAGTGATCACATCACTTGCTTGCAAGCTATCTTAATGTGATATCACCGAGAGGGCCTAGAGTATATTTATATGTCATCGGGATTGACAAATTCCACTCTTAATCCATGAGCCTCAACATAACACCTTCGTAGCACTGAACCCACCTTTATAGTCACCCTGTTATGGTGTGACGTTTGATGTTATCAAGATACTCTTCCGGTGTTAGCAATTAACATGATCTCATGGTCTAAGGACTAATATTACTTCGTATGATATTATAGCAATATAAACATAATGACTTTGATCGTAATGCTATACTTTGGATGAATGTTCATCACCTCATTTCAAAAATGTTGTGACCTCGTTATTAACAACATCCAATGCCCATGATCAGAAAAGTTTGATCATCTTGTTAATCAACGAGCTAGTATATAAGAGAGGCATAACTAGGAACCTTTTTGTTTATTAAACTCACATTTATTGATGTTTCTTACCAATACAATTATAGCATGCAAAATAAACATCTATCATATACAAGGAATACATAATAATAACTTTATTATTGCCTCTCAGGGTATATTTCCTTCACATTGCATGTCTGTTCTTTTCACAGACCACATATGGATCCACCAGAGTTCATTGCATGTGTGTTATTTTCACAAACCACCTATGGATTCACAAGTGTCATTGCATGTTTGTTCTTTTCATAGAACACAACTCGAGTCATTGCATGTGTGTTCTTTTCACAAACCACATATGGATCCACCAGAGTTCATTGCATGTATGTTCTTTTCACAGACAACATATGGATTCATCAGAGTTCATTGCATGTGTGTTCTTTTCACAAACCACCTATGGATCCACCAGTGTCATTACATATGTGTTCTTTTCATTAACCACAGCTAGAGTTATTGCATGTTTATTCTTTTCACAAACCACATATGGATCCACCAGTGTCATTGCATGTGTGTTGTTATCACAAACCACCTATGGATCCACCAGAGTTCATTGCATGTATGTTCTTTTCATAGACCACATATGGACCCACTAGAGTTCATTGCATGTGTGTTCTTTTCACAAAACACCTATGGATCCCCTAGTGACATTGCATGTGTGTTATTTTCACAAACCACAACTAGAGTGATTGCATGTGTGTTCTTTTCACAAACCACATATGGATCCACTAGAGTTCATTGCATGTGTGTTATTTTCACAAACCACCTATGGATCCACCAGTGTCATTGCATGTGTGTTATATTCACAAACCACCTATGGATCCGCCAGAGTTCATTGCATGTATGTTCTTTTCATAGACCACATATGGATCCACTAGAGTTGCATGTGTGTTCTTTTAACAAAACACCTATGGATCCCCTAGTGACATTGCATGTGTGTTATTTTCACAAACCACAACTAGAGTGATTGCATGTGTGTTCTTTTCACAAACCACATATGGATCCACTAGAGTTCATTGCATGTGTGTTCTTTTCACAAACCACCTATGGATCCACCAGTGTCATTGCATGTGTGTTCTTTTCACAAACCACATATGGATCCACCAGAGTTCATTGCATGTATGTTCTTTTCTCAGACCACCATGGATCCACCAGTGTCATTACATGTGTGTTCTTTTCACAGACCACATCTAGAGTCTTTGCATGTGTGTTATTTTCACAAACCACATATGGATCCACCAGAGTTCATTGCATGTATGTTCTTTTCACAGACCACATATGGAGCCACCAGAGTTCATTGCATGTGTGTTCTTTTCACAAACCACCGATGGATCCACCAGTGTCATTGCATGTGTGTTCTTTTCATTAACCACATATGGATACACCAGTGTGTTGGGGATATACTTTCCGGGTATCCTCACAGTTCCTCACTGACCAGGGTGGCCCACTTTGGGTTAGAGCTTTGCTTCACGGGTGGCCCAGTCAGGGAGAAAAGACGGAGTCCAATCCGGCTACGGCAAGGCCCAGAAGACTTACCGACTTAGGCTCATAGTGTTTCTTGTAGTTCAAGATGTACTCTGTAGCCAACTCTTAGTCATAGCCGGACTGATCTCTCCTGTAAACCCTAGGCCGGATATCTATATAAGTTGTCCTAGGGAGAGCCTTTAGGGCACCTACCCTCATAGTCTACAATCTCCACTCGCACAGGCGAACACTTGTAACCCATATTCCGGCTCTGTCATATTACTGGATTGCTAGCAGGAGTAGGATCTGTCCAAAGCCGGCGGATTTGAACCTAGGTAAACTTGTGTGCTCGCCGTCCCGGAACATCGTACGTCTCACACCCCTCTCTTCCGCACGCCTCGAGGACCCCCTCATGGCGTACTTGTCATCAATCCGACGACAGTTGGCGCCCACCGTGGGGCCAGTGAGCTTTGAATCTGCGTTCCGAGCAGAATCTGCAAGAATCAGAATCGGCAAGACTATCGACGTCGGTCGCATCCTCTACGCCAGCGACGTCCCTCTCATCGTTCTCAACGAGACCTGGATTCCGGCTAGGGAGGCTGTGACTGCCTACAACATCATGTCTTTTGGCGAGATCGATGTTTACATCGGTTTTGCTGAACCTGTCCCACCCACCCTAGCGGGGATGATAGACATAGAAGAATCTTCTAGGTCCCCTTTGTCCGCGGAGGCGGTAGAGTTCTGGATCTCAGAAAACCGTAATCCCACCCAGCCTGCACCAGTTGCGGAGATAGTGGAGAAATCCGATCCTGAAGAAGACCTAGCGGTCCAAGTCGAATCTGGAGTGGATCTCCCTGGAAGCATGCATCGCACTTCGTCGGATATGTGGGATCCGGATCCGGCTCCGCCGATGCTGGAGACGACACCGACTCTGTGTTGGAGGCAATCGGAACAAACGTCGAGGTACCCGCATCCTCTGATGAATCGATGATGTCAGCAGATTTCCGAAAGTTCTCCGCGGAATATGAAGAGGAATATAACTCCAAATCTACATAGGAAGGAGAAGCCATTGATGAAGGATCCAGGGAACACTCTCCCAAAGCGCAGGATGACATGGAAGTTAGAGGTAATCCTGAAGTCCAGATGTCCGAAAGTACCGATCAGAGCTTGACTCCTGGAAACGGACCCAAAGCCGTCTTTGCCACCGGCGCTACCAAGAAGGCAAAGAAGAAGAACAAGAAGAACAAGACCCCGACAAAAGACCCTCTGGCAGAGGAGGTGATTGCCGAGGAATACAAGGAAGACTCGGATGGAGAACTTATCCTAGAAGAGCCCAAAAAAGAAGAGTCGGTGGATGGACACGTGATCACTGAAGGTGCGCGTAAACTCATCGATGCTTCATTAACCACACCTATTCCTACAGTTGCAGAACTTACTACTGAAGAACTGGATGAGAGGGCACATGCCCTAGAAGCGCGTCGTTAAGTACTCCTCGATGAAGCCAAAAACATTGAGGAGGAAAAGAAATGCATAGCATCTGCGGAGATCCATGCCGTCCTTTTCGGAGAAGAGATGGGGAATCCTCGGAAAGATAGTAAAGGGGATTGGGTATATCCAACCCCAGTACAGAATACCGTGGTGGCCCCATAAATTCTATCGGCTAATCCAGGCCCAGAGGAGATCCGGTTGGGAATCAAACTACTCAACAAGGGACTGGAGCAGCAAAATGTCACCATGTCTGGAAGTCAAAGACTGGTCTCTGATTCCGACCAATCTCGCACAGATCCGCCATGGGCTGATGTTGGGGATATACTTTCCGGGTATCCTCACAGTTCCTCACTGACCAGGGTGGCCCACTTCGGGTTAGATCTTTGCTTCACGGGCGGCCCAGTCAGGAGAGAAGACGGAGTCCAATCCGGCTACGGGAAGGCCCATAAGACTTACCGACTTAGGCCCATAATGTTACTTGTAGTTCAAGATGTACTCTGTAACCAACTCTTAGTCGTAGCCGGATTAATCTCTCCTGTAAACCCTAGGCCAGATATCTATATAAGCCGTCCTAGGGAGAGCCTTTAGGGCACAACACAATAGTCTACAATCTCAACTCGCACAAGCGATACCCTTGTAACCCATATTCCGGCTCTGCCATATTACTGGATTGCTAACAGGAGTAGGATCCGTCCAAAGCCGGTGGATTCGAACCTGGGTAAACTTGTGTGCTCACCGTCCCAGAATACCGTACATCTCACACCCCTCTCTTCCGCACGCCTCGAGGACCCCCTCATGGCGTACTTGTCATCAATCCGATGACAGTTGGCGCTTCCCGGCTGATCAGCTGCGAACAATCCCTATAACATGGCCCTTTGCGGTCTAGGGGCTTGATATGGTAGGACCATTTAAACGAGCTCCAAGTGGATTTACTCACCTCTTAGTGATGGTGGATAAATTCACCAAATGGATTGAGGCTAAACCTATCACTAGTTGTGATGGAGCAACAGCCAAAAGATGTGTCGAGGATGTTATAATCCGGTATGGTTATCCGCATAGCATTATCACGGACAACGGGAGTAACTTCTCTATGGGAGAATTGGCTGAATTCTGCGACGAGCAAAATATCCGGCTTGACATTGCGTCAGTCGCACATCCACAGGCTAACGGACAAGTCGAAAGAGCTAATGGTTTGATCTTACAAGGCCTGAAACCAAGACTCGAAGCACCACTACGACGTGCTGCGGGGGCTTGGGCAGAGGAATTATCCTCTGTAATTTGGAGTTTACGAACAACTCCGAACAGGTCAACAGGATACACACCTTTCTTCTTGGTCTATGGCGCAGAAGCAGTTCTTCCTAGTGATTTAATTCATACTTCTCCTAGAGTGGCCTCGTATATTGAAGAGGATGCCGAGATTTCTCGACAAAATGATCTCGACTTAGTCGAAGAAGTTCGCGTCGTTGCTGAAATGAGATCTACAGCCTATCAGCAGAAGTTATGCAAGTACCATAGCCAGGGAGTCCGAAACAGATCTTTCAATAAAGGTGATTTGGTTCTCCGGCTTGTGCAACAAAGAAAGCACAAACTTTCCCCGGTATGGGAAGGGCCCTTTTTAGTTAGTCGAGTATTGCACAATGGATCGTACTACTTAACTAACATGAGGCCAGTCAAAGAAAGACCTGCTACTAAGAAGAGAAAGAGAGATGGAGGCAGTACAAATCTGGATGAGTTACACAGACCGTCGAATATTGCTCAGCTATGTCCCTTTTATTCTTAGTTTATTCTTCTTTGTAATCATATATATGTACATGTTCTTTGAGAAATAAAAGTCTTGGTTGCCTCAAGTTTTTTCTGAGAAGTTTTTACCATCTTATTTCCAAATGATGATGTTATAGTCGAAAATCCCAGAATGCTTGAAAGTACTTTATGCGCATGTTTGTTTTGGTCTAGATTTCCGATTTTAAAACTGCTACCTTCGGGTATAACTCTAAATTTCTAGCCTTTACTTTGGTTATTTGTCTGATTGCTGGATGCGGGTATTTTCCGAGTAGTGAATTGTTGGTACTGGAAGCCGGCTTTGTTTCTGAGTTTAAACAGGTTTAGCAAGTGAGCTATGTTGCTCGGCAAAGTTTCTGGCTGAAGGTTTAGCCGGCTCACGAAAGGGACGAGGCGGAAAGCCAGATAAACGATAAGTAGAGATGGAAAAATTCAAGTGCTTATGAAAATATTTCAAGCACACACAAAAAAAGCCAAAAGTGCTGAATAGATAAAAAGCTTAGCACTAGTAAAAGTCAATAGTACTTAATATTTACAAAACGCATCATGTCTTTCCAGAATAATACATAGTTTTCTGATCTATGATGTAGGAGGAGGTGAAGGAGCTGCCGGCTCGCTGGTTACTCCGCCTTGATATCGTTCTGAGATGTCCGGATCCGAGGTGGTCCGTTCATCGTCGGAAACTTCTTCAGCTTCTTCTGGAGGAGGTGGCGGAGTAGACACGCGGGTGAAGAAGGGGATCTCGTAGCTGGTCAAATCAGCTACGTGGCACCCGTATCCGACGCAGGAGTGCATGATGGCTTGAAGGTCTTGCTCCTGGCCGTCTTCGTCTACCTTGCAGTACCCTCTGGTCACTTGCCATATCTCCATGTTTCCATGGTGGCTCATGACCATGGTGAGAGCGTTCTGCATAGCAGTCCGCGCGTAGGACATGTTCCAGTCCCGAACAAGCTGCGGCATCTCCTTGGCCTTGTCCCGCACCTGAAAATCCGACATGCTTGGCATGTCCGGAATCCTGAGAGACTCGCCAATGTTTTCAATAGACTGGCGGAAGTCATGCAGAAGATCACCGACTTGAGTAAGCCGGTGGGTGCGGGGCTCGGAGGAGGAAGAGTCTGTCAAGTTCAGAGGACCTATACACAAAACAAGTGAAGAAAAATCCGACATTGATGAAAGTCAAAGAAATGATAAGTCAGACAGATGGAACGTACCAGGAATGACGTCGTCAATCTTGGTCTTCTCCTCCCGAAGACTCTGGAGTTCAGCCCGGAGCGCCTCGGAGATATCCTTCTCTCTGCCAAGCTCATTCTTGACTTCCGAGATAATTTTATCTTGAGCAGCGATCTTGCGATCACGCTCTTAAGTGGCCGTGGAGGAGGATTCTAGGACGTGATCTATGCTCCTTTCATGATCCGCCTTGAGCTTATCCAGCTCTTGGCGGCATCCCTTGTTCTCCACCACCAGGGTCTTGAGGTTCTTGGCCTCTTCAATCATAGCGATGGATTGATTCACCAGCGTTGTAAGTCAAAAAAGAACAACATTTCAGAAAAAGTTCGGCACTCAAAAAGTAAAAGACAAGGTTTGAATCTCGAAATGTTTACCTTCGGCTTCATCCTTGGCTAATTTGAGTTTGGCATTTTTAAGCCAGAGAGCCTTGATCTCTCTCCACTTATTGCAGACACTGGTCAGTAATTCCTGGTTATAGGAACATACTTTCTGTAAGTCAGAATACCCAAAGTCAGAAAGCTACTTAAGACTCAGGCTAATATTTTTTGCTAAATATCAGCACGAGCCTTGGGGGCTACACTAGTTTGTTCTTTGGCATCCTAATGAAATCATAAACCCGGATTATATATCCTACTTCATGCTTGGGGGCTAGAGGATATGATATAACATAATGTAAAAACAAGAGTTGGAATTCCGACTTACATATTGCTCGCGGGTGAGTTTGTCTAAACCCGCGTTCACTTCAACTGCCACCTTCTTGGCAAGAGTAAGAGGGATTACTGGAGTTGTTGGAAGCTCGCCAGCACTAATCCTCTTGTCGCGAAGGCGGACTTGAGCGAGAAGGTCGGAGAACTTGACGTCCTCCGCTTCTTGCGCTTCCTCCTCGGGGGATAAAAGGCTTTTGTCCAGGACTTGCCTGGCTAGCCGCTGGATTTCCTCTACGGATTTCCGGGATAGGCCAAACTTGGCAAGTCCCGGATTGCCGATGAGGTTGTCGGCGAAGACTTCAGCTGAGGGATCATTACCCGAAGAGGGTTCACCCTTATGTTGACCTGAAGCACCCACGGTGACGTCAGTTTGTGACCCAAGGATCACAGGCTCTGTTGGAGGAGCTGGATCTTCTGCAACCACCGGAGAAGGAATAACCGCTGGAGTTGCAGAAGGTTGAGGGCCAGGAGTTGGAGGAGCCATGGCAGGAGAAGCTATGGTGTGCTTCGTCTGTCGCAGGGGCTTCTCAGGAATCCCTTTCCCCTTACCCTTGATGAGAGGCTTTGCTCTGAGAATGTAGTAAAGTCGGAAACATTACATCTCAGAAAGAAATTCGAGAAAGGTACAAAGGCGGAAATTGTGAATGAAAGTTACCTCTTCACAACAGGCACTTCCTTTGTGCCAACAGCCACTGTCGGAGCTTTGCACTTCTTGAGTGCAAGGTCTGGCAATGGGACCACTTCAGTCTCCTGAGAAAACTCAGGAGGATATCCTTCGAGTGGAGCAAGCTACAACTCGGGGAGGTCAGCAAGCTGAAAAAAGGAAAGCATATCAACATTGTAGTATATAACTTAAAGATTGAAACACATAAAAGGTGTATCGATGGAAGCTTACCGGCACCACGGGGTTTTCCGCTGTGTACATATCCAGAGAAATGTCTGGAATCCTCCTCTCAATCCGCTCCTTGATCAGCCACTTGATTTGGCTGATGTAGCCTTGAGTGGTGTAGGATTTGGGGCTGATGCAGAGAGAGTATTTTTTGGAAGACGTGATGGAGTGCATCAGTCTATCCCCGTGGTACTGAAGTGGCTGGATCCGACGTGAGACCCAGCACTAGACCAAGTCGGATCCCTTCAAACCCATGTGCTTGATCAGATCTTCGATCCGCCTCTTATCGAGGATCAGATCATCGGTGAGAGCCGGAGCAGCCTCGTCCCAGGAAGGCTGGGCCATGGCGGCTCCGTCGACAAAAGCCGGCAAAGCAGTAGCTTTGCTCGGAGCCGGAATATCCCTATGATAGAAAAAAGTGGCTGGCCACTGTTTGACCGAGTCACTGGCAGAAATTTTGGGATATGCCCGGTCACGTCTAAGTGAAAAGCTAATAGTGCCGGTGATGTAAGGAACAACGGCAGTGATGGAATTTCTCCGGACATGGAAATAGTATCGGAAGAGAAGCAAACTTGGCCTAATGCCGAGAAAGCCCTCGCAAAGCGATGCAAACGCACTCATCTCTAAGAGAGAGTTGGGAGGAAGATTTTGGAGTTGAACTCCGTAATGATCTATAACCTCGGAGAAGAACTCCAAGGGAGGAAAAGGCAGACCTCGGTCGAGATGGGTGCCGAAGTGGACCCGCTCGCCGTCTTGCGGGTTGGGGACGGTTTCGCCGGAGCCGCTCCGCCAGTCGCCGGCGGCGAGAAGCCCCTCCTTCTCCACGTTCTTGAGGCCGTCCTCGTCAAGGGCGCAGGGGATCCAGATTCCCCGGAAGCTTTCCTTCTCCGCTACTGCTTCCGCCGTCGCTGCTGCCGCCGCTGCTGCCGCCAAACCGGAGGAAGAAGACGACGAAGCCATTTCTCCGGTGAGAAGATGACCTGAAAGTGGCGGCACTGGGAGTTTCTGTGGGAGGGAGGATGAGAGAGCTCTGAGCACGCAGGAGGATTGGGAGGATAGGAAACGGCAAAGACTGGTGGAAAAGAGAAGGAGAAATCCAAACCCCTTATATCCACCTAACTACGCCAAGATTCGTGCAAATGCTACAGTGTAACCGCCACGCGTCGTGGAAACAATTGGGAAGGACCCACACGATGATTGCGTCTCCTCGATCTCCACGCTCGCATTGAAACGGCGCCTCGGTTCCGTGAACCGCGGACCCACCAACGGTTGTGCTGACGGCACGCCTGTCAGATGACGTGACTTGACCATGCTTGTGTCAGGTGGCGTAGAAACCAAGTTTTGGCTTAGTTTAAAATCGAGCTGGAAAATCCGAGTAACCAATTGAAAGGTCCGACTTATTTTTAAGACCCGGATCGTATTTTTTGGGAAGTTTCAGGAACCCTTCAAGATTCTGCAAGCCAAAGATCAAGCTAGACGATGATAAAATCCGACTTTGGATCTTGGAGGCCTCCGGGGGCTGCTGTTGGGGATATACTTTCCGGGTATCCTCACAGTTCCTCACTGACCAGGGTGGCCCACTTCGGGTTAGAGCTTTGCTTCACGGGTGGCCCAGTCAAGAGAGAAGACAGAGTCCAATCCGGCTACGGGAAGGCCCAGAAGACTTACTTACTTAGGCCCATAATGTTACTTGTAGTTCAAGATGTACTCTGTAACCAACTCTTAGTCGTAGCCGGATTGATCTCTCCTGTAAAACCTAGGCCAGATATCTGTATAAGCCGTCCTAGGGAGAGCCTTTAGGGCACAACACAATAGTCTACAATCTCAACTCGCACAGGCGATACCCTTGTAACCCATATTCCGGCTCTGTCGTATTACTGGATTGCTAGCAGGAGTAGGATCTGTCCAAAGCCGGCGGATTCGAACCTAGGTAAACTTGTGTGCTCACCGTCCCGGAATACCGTACGTCTCACACCCCTCTCTTCCACATGCGTCGATGACCCCCTCATGGCGTACTTGTCATCAATCCGACGACAGCTGACGTAAGACCCTAGCGCGTTCCGGAGCAGCACCATCGCCCCGATCACCGGGAAGACAATTACTTGAGAACCGGATCTTCGGGACAGCACCACAAAGCTTCCAGTGGCTGGCGTAACGTTAACCCAGTTGCAGAGCAAGAGGCAATTGCTGCACTAAATCCGAGGAACCCGCCCCGGCGAGAGTCGAAAGACCGCAGGGATGATGATAAGGAGAAACGTCGGGAAGAGGACCGACAAAGAATGCCACCTCCTAGACATGAAAGCCATATGGATGACAGATGAAGGAACGACAGACACCATGCTAGGACAAGCCGGCAGGGGGCTCGTCACGATGAAGACCCTACCCGGAACCAGAATAATGACGCTCCGAACGGAGGCCGGCGATCAGCCGGAAAAAACCCAGCTGCTCCACCCTCTCCGCCAAGTAGCCATCACAACGGGTCCCAGGGAGGCAATAGAGGGCGTCGTGGTGGAGGAGGTGGTGGCAGAAGCCAAAGTCCGGCTCCAAGGCACCGCAGCCATAGCCGACACTCGGGATGATCTCTATCCCCGAATGAAGCAAGGCACAGGATCAACTCCAACATAGAGGCGCAGCGCTACGAAAATGATGATATCTACGTGGGCCCAAAGTGCTTCGGACCACGCATCAGAGCTACAATATTCCCGGAAGTATTTGTTATCTCAAGACATATCCAAGCCTACGACGGCATTGCTCGGCCAGATACCTGGCTACAGGATTTCTTCCAAGCTTGCTGCATCGCCAAAGGCGGAAACAGCCTGGTCGCAACCCGATATCTCGCAGTTATGTTGCGGAAGACGACACGATCATGTCTTAATGAACTTCCGGAGAACACCATCCACAACTGGTATGACATGCAAAGTGTTTTCTTTCGGAATTTCGAAGGTACATACCAGAGGCCCTGTACGGCCGGAGACCTACAGCGTTGCACCCAGAAGGCTAGAGAAACTTGTCGGGATTACCTTGAACGATGGATTGACACCAAGAACTCATGTGAGGGAGTATACGATCAAACTGCAATTGAAGCTTTCATTGCAGGTCTCCCAATTGGTTTACTACGCCATCGCTTGAAGTGTGACAAAGTTACTGACTTGGGAGAGATGATAGAAACAGCGAGCAAGTATGCAGATGCTGACGACGACGCAGAGGGATTACTCAACGCCCTAGCTGTGCCACCATCAGCAAAACAACCAAAACAACAAGCTCAGAAGTGCAAAAATATCTCAGAAGAGAAACCAAACACGGAAACGGCAGTGGTTACTGCTACTTTCGGGTCTGGAGGACGAGGAGGACGCGGCGGAGGCCGCGGGCGTGGCCGTGGGACTTCGAGAGTTCAAGGTAGAGGAGACCAGCAACCAGGCAAAACCTACACTTGGGCCGACATTGCCAATAACCCATGTGTACATCACTTAGATGCCAATGGGGGCTCGTCCCACACCAACGCAGAGTGTCGTTTCAATGACGACATCAAAAGAGATGATTCCGCTGGCTACAGAGCTAAGCGGAAAAAGGGAAAGAAGAATCTCGAAAAGGATAAAGAGACCAAGGAAGATTCCGACATGGAGGAAGCCGATGCTTCAAATCCCAAGCCGGAAAGGAAGAAAAAATTTCCGACCAAAAAGACACTTACGTCACCTTCCTCGGATCTCAACCAGCAAAGGTCAAGAAAGCAGTTCTACATGAGCTCAACGTAATAGTTCTGGCTGTCCCCCAATACCTAGACCGGTCGGAAGTGGCAATCACATTTGACCGTGCTGATCATCCGCCTAAGCTACATAGGCGAGGAAAATACGCCTTAATCGTCAATCCACTTATTGACGGTTATGGTTTCTCCAAGACCCTCATGGACGGTGGCAGCAGTATTAATATTCTCTATGTCGAAATGCTACGCCGGATAAAGATCTCGGAGACTCAGCTGAACCATAGCTCTGTGATATTTCACGGAGTTGTCCTAGGAAGACAAGCTAATTCCCTGGGAGAAATCACTTTGGATGTTACCTTTGAAACTCCAAAGAATTATCGTATGGAGGCACTTTCCTTCGAAGTGGTCCCATTGAAGAGCGTGTACCACGCTATATTCGGACGTCCGGCTTACTGGGATTTTATGGCTCGTCCGTGTTAAATTTAAAATATGATGAAAATTCCAGGTCCCAACGGTGTAATCACCATCAGGGGAGACCCGAAGAAAGCATGAGAGTGCGAGGATGGAAATGCCGCCTTTGTTGAAGCCGTGCTACACGCCTAGGAGTACCAGGAGATCAAGAAGAGCATAGATCCGTCCGAGATGCCCGCAACGAAGAAGGAGGTGACAAAGCCAAATCCGAAGTTCAAGGCATCAGCAGAGACGAAGAAGACGTCGTTGAAGGATGATGACCCCTCTAAGGTGACCCAGATAGGCGTAGGCCTAGACAGTGTATAGGAAGGTGCGCTCATCAAGTTCCTCAAAGCAAATCAAGATATCTTCGCATGGCAGCCATCTGACATGACCGGAGTACCTAGGGAACTTGCCGAGCACTCTTTAAATGTAAACCCGAACGCTAAACCCGTCAAACAGTCCTTAGGACGTTTCGGCGATGAAAAGCGTAAGGCAATAGCTAAGGAACTAGCACGGCTCGAGTTAGCCGGATTCATAGAAGAGGTCATCCACACTGAGTGGTCGGCCAATCCTGTAATGGTCCCTAAAAAGGACACCACTGATTTAAGGATGTGTGTTGGTTATACTGCCTTGAACAAGGCTTGTCCAAAAGATCTGTTCGCTCTGCCTAGGATTGATCAAGTTATCGATTCTACGGCAGGCTCGGAACTCCTATGTTTTCTCGACGCATATTCCGGTTATCACCAAATCCGGATGAAGGAATCTCACAAAGTCAAAACTTCATTCATAACCCCCTTCGGAACCTTCTATTTTGTTATGATGCCTTTTGGGATAAAAAATGTAGGAGCTACCTACCAGTGCACTATGCAGCGTTGCCTCCACGATCAACTCGGATGCAATGTACATGCATATGTGGATGATATTGCGGTGATGTCCAAAAAGAAGGAAACACTTATTTCCGACTTGGAGGAAACATTCGCCAATCTACGAAAATACAACATCATGCTTAATCCAAAGAAATGCTTCTTTGGAATACCAGCCGGAAAATTGATAGGTTTCATCGTGTCTCAAAGAGGCATAGAGGTGAACCGGGACAAAATCAAGGCTATACTCAATATTTCCAGGCCAACTCGTCTGAAGGACGTACAAAGACTAACTGGTTGCATCGCTGCAGTCATTCGGTTTGTAAGCCGGCTTGGTGAAAGAGTCGCACCATTATACAAACTCCTAAAAAAGACCAAGGACTTTGTGTGGACCGACGAAGATGAAGCTGCGTTACAAGACCTGAAGAATGTACTCTCATCTACTCCTATCCTTGCTGCACCGGAACCATAGGAACCGTATCTTGCTGCGACAAACAAAGTCGTTAGTATCGTCATGGTGGTGGAGAGAACGGAGGAAAATCAGGAACAACTGGTGCAGCGTCCGACTTACTTTGTCAGCGAGGTCTTGACAGAATCAAAACAGCGGTATCCGCACTATCAAAAGCTGGCTTACGGTGTTTACCTAGCATCTCATAAGCTATGACACTATTTCCAGGAGCATCCAATTACCGTGGTGAGCACAGCTCCCATGAGAGACATAATTAACAACAGTGACGCCACAGGGCGCGTAACCAAATGGGGCATAGAGCTTTCAGCTTTCGATATTGAGTACAAACCTCGGACAGCAATCAAATCCCAAATCCTTGCCGACTTTGTCGCTGATTGGACAGAGACGAAGGAGAATATGACCCTCCCTGAGTCGGAATATTGGACCCTCTACTTTGATGGGTCTAAGGCTCGAGGGGGCTCGGGGGCTGCCGTGGTGCTCAAATCACCCCAAGGTGATAAACTTCTATACGTGCTGCAAATCCACTTCACAGCGACAAACTTCTATACGTGTTGCAAATCCACTTCACAGCGACAAACAATATTGCTAAGGATATCGGCATCCGACGTTTGATGTGTTATGGAGATTCGGATCTTATTGCTCAGCAAGTTTCGGATATTTGTAATGCAAATAAGCACATGGCAGCGTATAAAGCTATCGTGGATTATTTATCTAAATCGTTCGAAGGGTTTGAGGTTCAAGACATCCCTCGAGCAGAAAACGAGGAAGCAGATGCATTATCTCGGATAGGCTCTCCACGGAAAGAGGTCCCGGATGGTGCTTTTTTAGAGCACCTCAAAGTTCCATAAATAAAGGGAGTGGATGAGGAATATCCGACCAAATCTAACTCACCTCTAATAGCAGTTATGCCTGTAATTCACAGCTAGACACACCCCTACCTTGATTATCTGGTAGATGGCAAATTAACCGAAGAGAAGGTTCTGAGCCGGCAGATTATCCGACGAGCGAAAGCCTATACTATAGTTAAAGGTGAGCTCTATAAGCGGAGTGTTTCTTGGGTTTTTCAGTGCTGCGTATCTCCGGAAGAAGGAGTGGAGATCTTAAGAGAAATCCACGAAGGCGAGTGTGGTCACCACGCTGCAGCCAAATCTTTAGTGGCAAAATCTTTTAGAAACGGATTTTTCTGGCTTACAGCTCAGGCAGATGCCGAACGATTAGTCAAGACGTGCAAGGGTTGCCAAAAGTATGCCAAACAAGCTCATGTTCCGGCTGATCAGTTGCGAACAATACCTATAACATGGCCTTTTGTGGTTTGGGGGCTTGATACGGTAGGACCGTTTAAACGGGCTCTGAGTGGATTTACTCACCTCTTAGTGATGGTGGATAAATTCACCAAATGGATTGAGGCTAAACCTGTCACTAGTTGTGATGGAGCAATAGCCAAAAGATTTGTCGAGGATGTTATAATCCGGTATGGTTATCCGCATAGCATTATCACGGACAATGGGAGTAATTTCTCTATGGGAGAATTGGCCAAATACTGCAACGAACAAAATGTCCGGCTTGACATTGCGTCAGTCGCACATCCACAGGCTAACGGACAAGTCGAAAGAGCATATGGTTTAATCCTACAAGGCCTAAAACCGAGACTCGAAGCACCACTATGACGTGATGCGGGGGCTTGGGCAGAGGAATTACCTTCTGTAATATGGAGTTTACGAACGACTCCGAATAGGTCAACCGGATACACTCCTTTCTTCTTGGTCTATGGCGCAGAAGAAGTTCTTCCTAGTGATTTAATTCATACTTCTCCTAGAGTGGCCACGTATATCGAAGAAGATGCCGAGATTTCTCCACAAAATGATCTCGACTTAGTCGAAGAAGTTCGCGTCGTTGCTGAAATGAGAACAACAGCCTATCAGCAGAAGTTACGCAAGTATCATAGCCAAAGAGTCAGAAACATATCTTTCAGTAAAGGTGATTTTGTTCTGCGGCTTGTGCAACAAAGAAAGCACAAACTTTCCCCAGTATGGGAAGGGCCCTTTTTGGTTAGTCGAGTATTTCACAATGGTTCGTACTACTTAACTGACATGAGGCCAGTCAAAGAAAGACTTGCTACTCAGAAGAGAAAGAGAGCTGGAGGCACTACAAATCTGGATGAGTTAGACAGACCGTGGAATATTTCTCAGCTACGTCCCTTTTATTCTCAGTTTATCCTTCTTTGTAATCATACGTATGTACATGTTCTGTGAGAAATAAAAGTCTTGGTTGCCTCAAGTTTTTTCTGAGATGTTTTTTACCATCTTATTTCCAAATGATCATGTCATAGTCGAAAATCCTAGAATACTTGAAAGTACTTTATGCTCATGTTTGTTCTGGTTTAGATTTCTGATTCTAAAAATGCTACCTTCGGGTATAACTCTAAAGTTTCTAGTATATACTCTGGTTATTTGTCTGATTGCCGGATGCGGGTATTTTCCGAGTAGTGAATTGTTGGTACTGGAAGCCGGCTTTGTTTCCGAGTTTAAACTGGTTTAGCAATTGAGCTCCATTGCTCAGCGAAGTTTCCATGCAGAAGGTTTAGCCAGCTCACGAAAGGGACGAGGCGGAAAGCCAGATAAATGATAAGTATAGACAAAAAAAGTATAAGTGCTTATGTAAACATTTTAGGCACACAAAAATTTAAAACCAAAAGTGCTGAATAGATCAAAAACTTAGCACTAGCAAAATTATAGTACTGCATATTTATAGACCCATCATGTTTCTCAGAATAATGCATTTGTTTCTGGTAATCTATGATGCAGGAGGAGAGGAAGGAGTTGCCGGCTCGCTGGATACATCGCCTTGATATCATTCCGAGATGTCCACATCCGAAATGGTGTGGTCATCGTCAAAAACTTCGGCTACTTCGTCGGGAGGCGGAGGCGGAGTGTCCACGCGGGTGTAGAAGGGAGTGTCGTAGCTGGTCAAGTCAGCTACATGACATCCATATCCGGCGGAGGAGTCCATAATGGACTTGATGTCTTGCTCATGTCCGTCTTCATCCACTGTAGACTACCCTCTGGCCGCTTGCCATATCTCCATGTTTCCATGGTGGCTCATGACCATGGTGAGAGCGTTCTGCGCTGCGGATCGCGCGTAGGACATGTTCCAATCCTGGAGAAGTTGCGGCATCTCCTTCGCCTTGTCTCGCACCTGAAAGTCCGACATGCTATGCATGTCCGGAATCTTGAGAGCTTCGCCAATATCCTCAAGGGATTGGAGGAAGTCATGAAGCAGATCACCGACTTGGGTAAGCCGGTGGGTGCGAGGCTCGGCAGAGGTGCAGTCCGTCAAGTTTAGAGGACCTATACACAAAAAGAAGTTAGGAAAAATCCGACATCAAAAGAGCCGAAGAATATAGACAAGTCAGAAAGATGGAAACATACCGAAGATGACATCGTCAACTTTGGTCTTCTCTTCTCGAAGACTCCGGAGTTCAGCCCAGAGCGCCTCGGAAAGGTCCTTCTCTCTATAAAGCTCATTGTTGAGATCCGAGATTCTCTGATCTTGAGCAACAATCTTATGACAACGCTCGTCAGTAGCCATGGAGGAGGATTCGAGAACTTGAGCTATGCTCTTCTCATGATCCGCCTTGAGCTTGTCCAGCTCTTGGCGAAGTTCTTTGTTCTCCACCATCAAGGTTTTGAGGTTGTCGGCCTCTTCAATCATAGCGCAGGACTGTTTTACCAGTGTTGTAAGTCAAAAAGAACAACAGTTCAGTAAAAATATTCGACTAAGAAAGCATGAAAGACAAGGTTTGAGTCTCGGAATGTTTACCTTTGGCCTCATCCTTGGAGACCTTAAGCTCAGCATTCTTAAGTCGGAGAGCTCTAATCTCTCTCCGCTTGTTGCAGACATTTTTCAACAAATCCTGGTTATAGGAATATACTTTCTGTAAGTCAGAATACCCAAAGTCAGAAGTCTACTAAAGACTCGGGCTAATATTTTTACTAATATCAGCACGAGCCTTGTGGGCTACACTAGTTCATTCTTTGGCATCCTAAGGAAGCATAAACCCGGATTATATATCCTACTTCATGCTTAGGGGCTAGAGGATATGATATGAAATAAAGGAAAACAGGAGTTAGAATTCCGACTTACATATTGTTCGTGAGTAAGTTTATCCAAACTCGCATTCACTTCAACAACAACCTTCTCGGCGAGAGTCAGAGGAACCACTGGCGTAGTTGGAAGATCACCGGTCCTTATCCTCTCTTCGTGAAGACGCACTTGTTCAAGAAGGTCAGAGTGCTTGATGTCCTCTACCTCTTGCGCTTCTTCTTCGACAGAAAGATTTCTTTTCTCCAGGCATTGCCTGGCCAGCCGCTGGATCTCTTCCGCAGATTTCCGGGACAAGCCAAACTTGGCAAGCCCCGGATTGCTAAGAAGGTTTTCGGCAAAGGTCTCTATCGAGGGATCATTACCTGAAGAGGGTTCACCCTTATCTAAACCTGACTCACTCATGGTGACGTCAGTATACGATTCAAGGATCACTGGCCCCGTTGAAGGAGCCAGATCTTCTGCGACAGCCGGCGAAGGAGTAATCACTAGCATTGTAGAGGATTGGGGGGCAGGAGTCAGAGGACCACGGCTGGAGAGGCTATGGTCAGCTTCGTCTGTTGCAGGGGCTTCAAAGAAGTTCCCTTCCCCTTGCCCTTGATGAGCTGCTTAGCTCTGAGAATGTAATAGAATGGAAAACATTACATCTCGGAAGAAAATTCGAGTAAGGTACAAAGGCGAAATTTGTGTTGAAAGTTACCTCTTCATGACAGGAACCTCCTTTGTGCCGACGGCCACTGCCGGAGCCTTGCGCTTCCTGGGCACAATGTTCGGCAATGGGACCAATTCCGCCTCCTGAGAAAACTCTAGAGGATATCCCTCGAGTGGAGCAATTCCGACTCGGGGAGGTCGGCAAGCTGAAAAGAAGAAAACATATTAGTATTGCGATATAACTTAAAGGATGAAACACATAAATAGGTTTTTTGTTAAAGGTTTACCGGCACGACAGGGTCTTCCACAGTGTGCATGTCTAGAGAAACCTCCGGGATCTTCCTCTCGATCCGTTCCCTTATCAGCCATTTAACCTGGCTAATATAACCTTGCGAGGTATAGGCTCTGGGGCTGATGCGGAGGGAATTCTTTTTGCACGATGTGATGGAGTGCATCAGTCGGTCTCCGTGGTGCTGGAGGGGTTGGATCCGGCGTGATACCCAACATTGGACCAAGTCGGATCCCTTCAGTCCTTTGTGTTTTATCATATATTCAATCCGCCTCTTGGCAAGAAGCAGATCGTCACTAAGAGCCGGAGCAGCCTCGTCCCAAGATGCTTGAGGCGTGGCAGCTCCGTCGATGAAAGCCGGCAAAGCAGTGGCTTTGCCGGGAGCAGGGACATCCTTGTGGTAAAAGAAAGTGGCTGGCCATTTCTTGACCGAGTCACTAGCTAGAATCTTAGGATAGGCGCGATCGCGCCTAACTGAAAAACTAATTGTACCGGTAATATAAGGAATACCGGCTATGATAGAATTTCTCCGGACATGGAAATAGTACCAGAATAAAGTAAGACTTGGCCTAATGCCAAGATATCCCTCATACAAGGCCGCATAGGTGGTCATCTCTAAGATGGAGTTGGGGGGAAGATGGTGAAGCTAAACACCATAGTGATCTATTACCTCAGAAAAGAAATCTGAGGGAGGGAAAGACAGACCTCTGTCGAGGTGGGTGCCGAAGTGCACCCGCTCGTCGGCACGCGGGTTGGGGATGGTTTTGCGGGAACTGCTCCGCCAGTCACCGGCGTAGAGGAGGCCTTCAGTCTCCACGCCGTGGAGCTTCTCGTCGTCCAGCAAGCAGGGGATCCAAACCCCGCGGTTGCTTTCCTTCTCTGCTGCCGCAGCCAGGCCGGATGATGAAGACGAAGCCATTCTTCCGATGCGCCGGTGACCTTAGATGGGCGGAGCTGGTAGTTTGGGAAGCAGGGGAGCTCTGTGCGCGGGGGAGATTTGGAGGAGAAGAAACGGCAAATGGAACAGGTGAAGAGAGGAGAAGGAGAATCCTCACCCCTTATATCCACCTAACCGCGCCAAGATTCGTGCAAATGGTACTATGTAACCGCCACGCATCGTGGAAGGAACTGGGAAGGACCCGCGCGATGATTACGTCGCCTCGATCTCCACATACGTATTGAAACGGCGCCTCGGTTCCGCGAACGGCAGACCCACCAACAGTCATGCTGACAGGATGTTTGTCAGAAGACGTGACTTGACCATGACGAGTGTCAGATGACGTCAGAGACCAAGTTCCGGTTTAGTTTGAAATCAGGCTGGAAAATCCGAGTAACATGTTGATAGGTCTGACTTATTTTTAAGACCCGGATCGTATTTTTTGTTGTGAAGTTTCAGGAACCCTTCAAGATTCTGCAAGCCGAAGATCAAGCTAGACGATGATAAATCCGACTTTGGATCTTGGAGACTTCCGAGGGCTGCTGTTGGGGATATACTTTCTGGGTATCCTCACAGTTCCTCACTGACCAGGGTGGCCCACTTTGGGTTAGAGCTTTGCTTCACGGGCGGCCCAGTCAGGGAGAAAAGACGGATTCCAATCCAGCTACGGGAAGGCCTAGAAGACTTACCGACTTAGGCCCATAGTGTTGCTTGTAGTTCAAGATGTACTCTGTAGCCAACTCTTAGTCGTAGCCGGACTGATCTCTCCTATAAATCCTAGGCTGGATATCAAATCCTAGGCTGGATATCTATATAAGCCATCCTAGGGAGAGCCTTTAGGCACCTACCCTCATAGTCTACAATCTCAACTCACACAGGTGAACCCTTGTAACCCATATTCCGGCTCTGCCGTATTACTGGATCCATCCAAAGCCGGCGGATTCGAACCTGCGTAAACTTGTGTGCTCACCATCCCGGAACACCATACGTCTCACACCCCTCTCTTCTGCATGCCTTGAGGACCCCCTCATGGCGTACTTGTCATCAATCCAACGACACAGTGTCATTGCAAGTGTGTTCTTCTCACAAATCACATATGGATCCACCAGTGTCATTGCATATGTGTTCTTTTCATTAACCACAGCTAGAGTTATTGCATGTCTGTTCTTTTCACAAACCACATATGGATCCACCAGTGTCATTGCATGTGTGTTCTTATCACAAACCACCTATGGATCCACCAGAGTTCGTTGCATGTGTGTTATTTTCACAAACATCCTATGGATCCTTTAGTGCCATTGCACGTGTGTTCTTTTCACAAACCACAACTAGAGTCATTGCATGTGTGTTCTTTTCACAAACCACATATGGATCCACCAGAGTTCATTGCATGTTTGTTCTCTTCAGAAACCACACATGGATCCACCAGAGTTCATTGCATGTCTATTCTTTTCATAGACCACATATGGATCCACCATAGTTCATTGCATGTGTGTTCTTTTCACAAACCACCTATGGATCCACAAGAGTCATTGCATGTCTGTTCTTTTCATTAACCACATATGGGTCCACCAGTGTCACTGCATGTGTGTTCTTTTCATTAACAACACATGGATCCACCAGTGTCATTGCATGTGTGTTCTTCTCACAAACCACATATGGATCCACCAGTGTCATTGCATGTGTGTTCTTTTCATTAACCACAGCTAGAGTCATTGCATGTATGTTCTTTTCACAAACCACATATGGATCCACCAGAGTTCATTGCATGTATGTTCTTTTCACAAACCACAAATGGATCCACCGGTGTCATTGCATATGTGTTCTTTTCACAGACCACATATGGATCCACCAGAGTTCATTGCATGTGTGTTCTTTTCATTAACCACAACTAGAGTCATTGCATGTCTGTTCTTTTCATTAACCACAACTAATGTGATTGCATGTCTGTTTTTTTCACAGACCACATATGGATCCACCAGAGTTCATTGCATGTATGTTTTTTTCACAGACCACATATGGATCCACTAGAGTTCATTGCATGTCTATTCTTTTCACAAAGCACATATGGATCCACCAGAGTTCATTGCATGTGTGTTATTTTCACAAACCACCTATGGATCCACCAGTGTCATTGCATGTGTGTTCTTTTAGCAAACCACGTATGGATCCACCAGAGTTCATTGCATGTCTATTCTCTTCATAGACCACATATGGATCCACCAGAGTTCATTGCATGTGTGTTCTTTTCACAAACCACCTATGGATCCACCAGTGTCATTGCATCTGTGTTCTTTTCACAGACCACAACCAGAGTCATTGCATGTGGGTTCTTTTCACAAACCACATATGGATCTACCAAAGTTCATTGCATGTCTGTTCTTTTCACAGACCACGTATGGATCCACCAGAGTTCATTGCATGTGTGTTCTTTTCACAAACCACCTATGGATCCACCAGTGTCATTGCATGTGTGTTCTTTTCACTAACCAAATATGGATCCACCAGTGTCATTGCATGTGTGTTCTTCTCACAAACCACATATGAATCCACCAGTGTCATTGCATATGTGTTCTTTTCATTAACAACAGCTAGATTTATTGCATGTCTGTTCTTTTCACAAACCACATATGGATCCACCAGTGTCATTGCATGTGTGTTCTTATCAAAAACCACCTATGGGCCCACCAGAGTTCATTGCATGTATGTTCTTTTCATAGACCACATATGGATCCACCAGAGTTCATTGCATGTGTGGTCTTTTCACAAACCACCTATGGATCCCCTAGTGTCATTGCACATGTGTTATTTTCACAAACCACAACTAGAGTCATTGCATGTGTGTTCTTTTCACAACCCACATATGGATCCACAAGAGTTCAGTGCATATCTGTTCTTTTAACAAACCACAAATGGATCCACCAGAGTTCATTGCATGTCTATTCTTTTCATAGACCACATATGGATCCACCAGAGTTCATTGCATATGTATTCTTTTCAAAAACCACCTATGGATCCACTAGAGTCATTGCATGTATGTTCTTTTAATTAACCACATATGGGTCCACCAGTGTCATTGCATGTGTGTTCTTTTCATTAACCACATATGGATCCACTAGTGTCATTACATGTGTGTTCTTCTCACAAACCACATATGGATCCACCAGTGTCATTGCATGTGTGTTCTTTTCATGAACGGCACCCAGTGTCATTGCATGTGTTTTATTCTCACAAACCACATATGGATCCACCAGATTTCATTGCATATTTCTTCTTTCAACAAACCACACATGGATCCACCAGTGACATTGCATATGTGTTCTTTTCACATACCACATATGGATCCACCAGAGTTCATTGCATGCGTGTTCTTTTCACAAACCACATATGGATCAACCAGTGTCATTGCATGTGTGTTCTTATCATTAACCACAACTAGAGTCATTGCATGTCTATTCTTTTCATTAACCACAACTTGTGTCAATGCATGTGTGTTCTTTTCACAAACGACATATGGATCCACCAGAGTTTATTGCATGTGTGTTCTTTTCACAAACCACATATGGATCCACCGGACTTCATTGCATGTATGTTATTTTCACAGACCACCTATGGATCCACTAGAGTTCATTGCATGTCTATTCTTTTCACAAACCACATATGGATCCACCACTGTTCATTGCATGTGTGTTCTTTTCACAAACCACCTATGGATCCACCAGTGTCATTGCATGTGTGTTATTTTCACAAACCACATATGGATCCACCAGAGTTCATTGCATATCTGTTCTTTTCACAGACCACATATGGATCCACTAGAGTTCATTGCATGTGTGCTCTTTTCACAAACCACCTATGGATCCACCAGTGTTATTGCATCTGTGTTCTTTTCACAGACCACAACTAGAGTCATTGCATGTGTGTTCTTTTGACAAACCACATATGGATCCACCAGAGTTCATTGCATGTTTGTTCTTTTCACAGACCACATATGGATCCACCAGAGTTCATTGCATGTGTGTTCTTTTCACAAACCACCTATGGATCCACCAGTGTCATTGCATGTATGTTCTTTTCATTAACCACATATGGATCCACTAGTGTCATTGCATGTGTGTTCTTATCACAAACCACATATGGATCCACTAGAGTTATTGCATGTGTGTTCTTTTCATTAACCACAACTAGAGTTATTGCATGTCTGTCCTTTTCACAAACCACATATAGATCCACCAGTGTCATTGCATGTGTGTTCTTATCACAAACCACCTATGGATCCACTAGAGTTCATTGCTTGTATGTTCTTTTCATAGACCACATATGGATCCACCAGAGATCATTGCATGTGTGGTCTTTTCACAAACCACCTATGGATCCCCTAGTGTCATTGCATGTGTGTTATTTTCACAAACCACAACTAGAGTCATTGCATCTGTGTTCTTTTCACAAACCACATATGCATCCACTAGAGTTCATTGCATGTCCGTTATTTTCACAAACCATATATGGATCCACCAGAGTTCATTGCATGTCTGTTCTTTTCATAGACCACATATGGATCCACCAGAGTTCATTGCATGTCTGTGTTACATTGTGGGGATCCGATGGATATTGAGATGCTGTTTCAGATTGATTATTGATTCTATCATGTCTTTGTTATTTGAGATCTTGCATGCTTTCCGTTGTTAGTAGCTATCTTGGCCAAGTAGATGCTAGCAACTCCAAGAGTTAGTATTTATGCTCGATAGTGGGTTCATGCCTCTGGTAATCTGGGGAAGTGACAGAAATCTCTAAGGTACTAGATGTGATGTTGCTACTAGGGAGAAAACAACAATCCTTTGTTCATAGAACAATCGTATTGTTTACTTTACACGCAGTTCGTAAAGCAATAATCTGTTGCTTGCAACTTAATACTAGAGGGGGTTCGGATGATAACCTGAAGGTGGATTATTAGTCATAGATGCAGTTGGATGGCGGTCTATGTATTATGTTGTAATGCCCAATCTAGTCTCCGAGGAGTCAAGATGATTAGTATATGCATGTATTGCTTTCTCGGTGTTTGTCAATTGCCCCACTGTACTTTGTTCACCCAGCATGTTATCTATCTAAGGAGAGCCACCTCTAGTGAACTATGGATCCCGGTCCTTTTCTTTACATACAATATACAATCTATTTACTTCTTTGTGTTTACTTTCTGCAAACTTTTACTTCTTTCCATTCGATACGTTTAATCCTTTGTTTTCCGCAAAACACGGTGAGATTGACAACCTCATCGCAAGTTGGGGACAAAGTTCTGTGGTTGTGTTGTGGAGGTCTCCATGTTGCTACTAGCACCGGTAGTGCGCCCTGCCAAAGCTCAGCTAGTAACACCTTTGGGGTGTTTCCTTGCTCCTACTGGTTCGATTAAACCTTGGTTTCATAACTGAGGGAAGACTTGCTGCTGTATTCATCGTACCTTCCTCTTGGGGTTCCCAACGAGCTCTACGTCAAAAGTCGAGCGCATGAAGATTTTCTGGCGCCGTTGCCGGGGAGTTAAGGACATCTTCACAAGGGAGTCCCTCATAACCAATCTCTTTACTTTGTTGTTTTTGTTTTGCTTAGTTTCTTTTTGCTTTCTTTGCCTGTTTTGTTCTTCAGAAAACACAAAAAAAATTAGTTCCTTTCTTAAGTTGCCTTTATGACTAGCTCTGCTCCAATCACTATTTCATTATGGATAGCTCACTCAGTTTCCTATTTGGGAACAGTTTTATGACTGCTAAGGTAATAGATGAACCACCGCCTGCTAGAATCTCCATGGAAGAAGAAATTGTTGAACCTGAAAGCTCATTAGATGAAAAAGAGGAGGAGAGTGATGATAAAGAGGAGGAAGAATGGATCTAACCATCCGTACCTTCTAATGAGAGTAACTCTTTACCCCTTATATTATTTGATTGTCCCCCATGCTTACCAAAGGAGGACGAATGTCATGTTCCTGAGGATTATTTTGAAAATGTTTATAATAAAGCTCTAGTGTTTGTAGATCATGAAAAGCATGCTTTATGTGATAGTTATATTGTTGAGTTTATTCATGACGCTACTGAAAATTTTTATGAGAGAGGAAAATATGTTTGTAGAAGTTTTTATGGTAATGAAACACCTCTCTATGTGCTGAAAGTTTTGAAGTTACTTTTGTTTTATCTTCCTATGCTTGTCACTTTGTTTTTTGTGCATTTATTTGCATACAAGATTCCTATGCATAGAAAGTGGGTTAGACTTAAATGTGCTTTAAATTTGCTTTTTGATACTCTCTTTTACTTCAATTCATATTTCCTATGTGAGCATCTTCTCAAATTTTCATGCCTAATTTAAACGCGTTAAAGAAAAGTACTTGTTGGGAGATAACCCAAGAGTTTTAGTTGAGTCTTGGAAGTTATTACCTCTGTAAAAACCTCTCCTTGTCCTTTTTATTTGCTTTGTGTGCCAAGAGTAACCTCTAATGAGAGTGAAGTAATGATTGGGGAAGTTGCTGTCCCGAAACAGATTTATGTGCTTCACCGTAAAAATTCCAGAGAGAGATCTGTACCTCGGATTGAGCTGTAATTTTTTGTGCCTCTGCCTCAGGTTGTTATATAACTTACGTTAGTTCAACACTGTTTTATTTGAGCAACATAAGGTCTTCAAAAAAATTTGTCTTTACCTGCTGGTCTATTTTGACAGATTTCTGCCATTTTCTGCATTTGCTTCTTGTTAGTTCCTTCTTGAGTTCCTTTAGGGAATTGAGCTTTTTGAAGGAAGTTCTACAGTAGCTAGTGTTCTAATGGAAGTTTATTTGTTGTTATAACTGAACCTTGAGACTTATTTATCTGAAGTGCACTAATGTTGCTAATGAGATTGTGTGAAGTTTTGTATGAAGGAAAAATTTCAGGTGTATGGAAGGAATGAGTAATGAGATGAAGGATGGACTAAATCTCAAGCTTGGGGATGCCACGCGTGTCACCCCAAGAAACATCCAAGAAGTACAAGCGTCAAAGCTTGGGGATGCCCAAGGCATCGCCTTCTTCATCAATAAAAATCCCAGGTTTCTTCCAAACGCTTCATTTTTATTGTTTCATGCACAGTTGTGTTTTTCTTAGAGCGTCTTCTTTTTCGTTTTTGTTTTGGTTTTTAGTTTTCTTGGTTTGCTTAGTGTTCTGAATAAATTGGTTGGACCCCCTCTTTCATACTTTGGTTTGCAAATAGTTTGGTTTGGTTTGGAAAAGAGTAGGAAAGTTAATGCTTATGTGGTAAAAAGAGCTCCTTTTTGACTGTGGCATATGCTTTGTCATGCCATGCTTGATATTGTTTTGGCTTTATTCTTAGTATTCTTTGTTGTAGCATGACTTGTTATAAACAATTGATATTTCTTAATGTGCCTTGGATGAATCATGCGTTGTTTTAGCATATTAATGCATAGTATAGTGGTATTCTCCTTTGATGCTTTATTTGGGTTGACTTGGCGCATGATCACACCATGTTATGACTATCTCAAGTCACCATAGCCTATATGAACCTTTAGTTTTCAACTTGTCGTATCACTTTATGCTTTGATCAATGATGTTTTGTCGCTCTGCATGATTATGGCCAGTATTTCTCTCTTAGTTTGTCGCTCCCAGTCTTTTGCTAGCCTCCACAACAAAGTATGAGTTCCACTCATGCATACAACTCCCTAAAACAAGTTATTCCAAAGAGTCCACCATACCTACCTACTATCTTATGTTATTCGAAGTACATTCATTCTTTTTTTTACCTTTCACTTGTTATGAGAAAACTAGTGATTAAAGCTCTCACGAACTTGATGGCACACTTTACTTTACTTGCCCTTAATAAACTTGAACCATTGTGTCTTCTATGTTGTATATGCTTGCACTTATTTGTTGGGAATTAGCAGAACCATGATTTCATGGGGAATGCTTTCGACATTGCACTTGGTACTTATACCTAGTTGATATCATGCTCTTTTGTATATGGATGTCGTCGGTGTGAAATGAAAGGGGAACTTGTAAGTCCATGGAGTTATGCATATGTGTTAGAGAAACGCCTGGGCCGCTGGTCTAATCCATGCTGACATGGTGGAAACCTGTAGCGTAACCATAATGAGCTGTCTATGAAGCATTCTTCTTATAAAAAAAGAGTCCTATACTCAGAAAAAAGAGAAAAAGAGAAAAAAGAGATACTATGAAAAGAGGAAAGAGAGAAAAAGCACCATATTCCCATGGTAAATAATAAGAATGCTAAGATGCTCGTTGTCTGCTTGCCTTGTCATTTTGATACGGGGATTCTTCCGTATCATCGGGCAAGGGGTACCCTGTTGGCCGTTCTCAATGATACACATATACTTACGATGACAAGAACTTATCGGTGACTAAACTTGAGTAGCATGAGGAGCGGCCCTCGTATACAAGGGACATGAGATTTCTGACTTATACTTCGTCAAGCATGTACACCATAGTTTTTTCACTTTAACCTTAATCACTTCAAGATGCTTATGATAGGGGCATTGTGAGCTGAAAGCTATAAGTACCATAATTTTTGGAAGCTCTTTATGAGACTTGAATCCCTACTTCCTTTTACAAAAGGCTTTTCTTTCATGTTTAGATCTTGTGAGCTCCGTTCATGATCAAGATCATCTATTTGTAATTCATACATGTTGTGTTTGCGGTGATCCGATGGATATTGAGATGCTATTTCAGATTGATTATTGATTCTATCATGTCTTTGTTATTTGAGATCTTGCATGCTTTCCGTTGTTAGTAGCTATCTTGGCCAAGTAGATGCTAGCAACTCCAAGAGTTAGTATTTATGCTCGATAGTGGGTTCATGCCTCTGGTAATCTGGGGAAGTGACAGAAATCTCTAAGGTACTAGATGTGATGTTGTTACTAGGGAGAAAACAACAATCCTTTGTTCATAGAACAATCGTATTGTTTACTTTACACGCAGTTTGTAAAGCAATAATCTGTTGCTTGCAACTTAATACTAGAGGGGGTTCGGATGATAACCTGAAGGTGGATTATTAGTCATAGATGCAGTTGGATGGCGGTCTATGTATTATGTTGTAATGCCCAATCAAGTCTCCGAGGAGTCAAGATGATTAGTATGTGCATGTATTGCTTTCTCAGTGTTTGTCAATTGCCCCGCTGTAATTTGTTCACCCAGCATGTTATCTATCTAAGGAGAGCCGCCTCTAGTGAACTATGGATCCCGGTCCTTTTTCTTTACATACAATCTACAATCTTTTACTGCTTTGTGTTTACTTTCTGCAAACTTTTACTTCTTTCCATTCGATACGTTTAATCCTTTGTTTTCCACAAAACACGGTGAGATTGACAACCTCATCGCAAGTTGGGGACAAAGTTCTGTGGTTGTGTTGTGCAGGTCTCCACGTTGCTACTAGCACCGGTAGTGCGCCCTGCCAAAGCTCAGCTAGTAACACCTTTGGGGTGTTTCCTTGCTCCTACTGGTTCGATTAAACCTTGGTTTCATAACTGAGGGGATACTTGCTGCTGTATTCATCGTACCTTCCTCTTGGGGTTCCCAATGATCTCTACGTCGAAAGTCGAGCGCATCAAGATTTTCTGGCGCCGTTGCCGGGGAGTCAAGGACATCTTCACAAGGGGAGTCCCTCATGACCAATCTCTTTACTTTTTTGTTTTTGTTTTTCTTAGTTTCTTTTTGCTTTGTTTGCCTGTTTTGTTCTTCAGAAAACACCAAAAAATTAGTTCCTTTCTTAAGTTGCCTTTATGACTAGCTCTGCTCCAATCACTATTTCATTATGGATAGCTCACTCAGTTTCCTATTTGGGAACAGTTTTATGACTGCTAAGGTAATAGATGAACCACCGCCTGCTAGAATATCCATGGAAGAAGAAATTGTTGAACCTGAAAGCTCATTAGATGAAAAAGAGGAGGAGAGTGATGATAAAGAGGAGGAAGAATGGATCTACCCATCCGTACCATGAGAGTAACTCTTTACCCCTTATATTATTTGATTGTCCCCCATGCTTACCAAAGGAGGACGAATGTCATGTTCCTGAGGATTATTTTGAAAATGTTTATAATAAAGCTCTAGTGTTTGTAGATCATGAAAAGCATGCTTTATGTGATATATATATATTGTTGAGTTTATTCATGAGGCTACTGAAAATTATTATGAGAGGGGAAAATATGTTTCTAGAAGTTTTAATGGTAATGAAACACCTCTCTATGTGTTGAAAGCTTTGAAGTTACTTTTGTTTTATCTTCCTATGCCTGTCACTTTGTTTTTTGTGCATTTATTTGCATACAAGATTCCTATGCATAGGAAGTGGGTTAGACTTAAATGTGCTTTGAATTTGCTTTTTGATGCTCTCTTTTACTTCAATTCATATTTCCTATGTGAGCATCTTCTCAAATTTTCATGCCTAACTTAAAGGCGTTAAAGAAAAGTATTTGTTGGGAGATAACCCAAGAGTTTTAGTTGAGTCTTGGAATTTATTACCTCTGTAATAACCTCTCCTTATCCTTTTTATTTGCTTTGTGTACCAAGAGTAACCTCTAATGAGAGTGAAGTAATGATTGGGAAAGTTGCTGTCCCGAAACAGATTTCTATGCTTCACCGTAACAATTCCTGAGAGAGCTCTGTACGTCGGATTGAGCTGTAGTTTGTTTTTCCTCTGCCCCAGGTTGTTATCTAATTTTCGTTAGTTCAACACTTTTTTGTTTGAGCAACAGAAGGTCTTCGAAAAAATTTGTCTTTACCTGCTGGTCTATTTTGACAGACTTCTGCCATTTTCTGCATTTGCTTCTTGTTAATTCCTTCTTGAGTTCCTTTGGGGAATTGAGCTTTTTGAGGGAAGTGCTACAGTAGCTATTGTTCTAATTGAAGTTTATTTGTTGTTATAACTGAACCTTGAGACTTATTTATCTGAAGTGCACTAATGTTGCTAATGAGATTGTGTGAAGTTTTGTATGAAGGAAAAATTTCAGGTGTATGGAAGGAATGAGTAATGAGATGAAGGATGGACTAAATCTCAAGCTTGGGGATGCCACGCGTGTCACCCCAAGAAACATCCAAGAAGTACAAGCGTCAAAGCTTGGGGATGCCCAAGGCATCGCCTTCTTCATCAATAAAAATCCCAGGTTTCTTCCAAACGCTTCATTTTTATTGTTTCATGCACAGTTGTGTTTTTCTTAGAGCGTCTTCTTTTTCGTTTTTGTTTTGGTTTTTAGTTTTCTTGGTTTGCTTAGTGTTCTGAATAAATTGGTTGGACCCCCTCTTTCATACTTTGGTTTGCAAATAGTTTGGTTTGGTTTGGAAAAGAGTAGGAAAGTTAATGCTTATGTGGTAAAAAGAGCTCATTTTTGACTGTGGCATATGCTTTGTCATGCCATGCTTGATATTGTTTTGGCTTTATTCTTAGTAATCTTTGCTGTAGCATGACTTGTTATAAACAATTGATATTTCTTAATGTGCCTTGGATGAATCATGCGTTGTTTTAGCATATTAATGCATAGTATAGTGGTATTCTCCTTTGATGCTTTATTTGGGTTGACTTGGCGCATGATCACACCATGTTATGACTATCTCAAGTCACCATAGCCTATATGAACCTTTAGTTTTCAACTTGTCGTATCACTTTATGCTTTGATCAATGATGTTTTGTCGCTCTACATGATTATGGCCAGTATTGCTCTCTTAGTTTGTCGCTCCCAGTCTTTTGCTAGCCTCCACAACAAAGTTTGAGTTCCACTCATGCATCCAACTCCCTAAACCAAGTTATTCCAAAGAGTCCACCATACCTACCTACTAGCTTATGCTATTCCAAGTACATTCATGCTTTTTTTACCTTACACTTGTTATGAGAAAACTAGTGATTAAAACTCTCACGAACTTGATGGCACACTTTACTTTACTTGCCCTTAATAAACTTGAACCATTGTGTCTTCTATGTTGTATATGCTTGCACTTATTTGTTGGGAATTAGCAGAACCATGCTTTCATGGGGAACGCTTTCGACATTGCACTTGGTACTTGTACCTAGTTGATATCATGCTCTTTTCTATATGGATGTCGTCGGTGTGAAATGAAAGGGGAGCTTGTAAGTCCATGGAGTTATCTATATGTGTTAGAGAAACGCCTGGGCCGTTGGTCTAATCCATGCTGACTTGGTGGAAACCTGCAGCGTAACCATAATGAGCTGTCTATGAAGCATTCTTCTTATAAAAAAAGAGTCCTATACTGAGAAAAAAGAGAAAAGGAGAAAAAAGAGATACTATGAAAAGAGGAAAGAGAGAAAAAAGCACCATATTCCCATGGTAAATAAGAAGAATGATGAGATGCTCGTTGTCTGCTTGCCTTGTCATTTTGATATGGGGATTCTTCTGTATCATCTGGCAAGGGGTACCCCGTTGGCGGTTCTCAATGATACACATATACGTACGATGACAAGAACTTACGGGTGACTAAACTTGAGTAGCATGAGGAGCGGCCCTCGTATACAAGGGACATGAGATTTCTGACTTATACTTCGTCAAGCATGTACACCATAGTTTGTTCACTTTAACCTTAATCACTTCAAGATGCTTATGATAGGGGCAATGAGAGCTGAAAGCTATAAGTACCATAATTTTTGGAAGCTCTTTATGAGACTTAAATCCCTACTTCCTTTTACAAAAGGCTTTTCTTCCACCATTATATTGAGTCTCCACATTCTATCTTTATGCATCTACTTTGAGAGCATAGTGGCCATTCTTAGTTCTATGTGCATTGTCCCAAGACTAGTTGATTGATGCATAACTTGTTATTGCTTGTTTGAAACTATTGTATCGAATCACTCTTATGAACTTTGAAGGTGTCCTATGCATTTATATTTTCTACTCTATTGAGGGACAAGCTGAATACTTTTAGGCTATGTTTTCTTTATGTGAAACAAACAAACGTCTTGCAAAGCATTGTTATTCATGAATCTTTTGTTTGTGCCTTTTCATGTTGCATCATAGTTTATTTGCTTATTTCTAGAACTTTGTCTTTCATGTTATGATTGAAGTACTTTGATCCCAGCTTTGAATGTTTTGCAAATACTTTGATCAAGTCTTTGATGGTGCGTGTCACCTCAAAAATTATTTCTTTTTATCACTTACCTACTCGAGGACGAGCAGGAGTTAAGCTTGGGGATGTTGATACATTGCAAATGTATCTATAATTTTTGATGTTCCATGCTTGGTTTTATCCACTTTCTTGTGTTTTGTTCCAACTTTGCAGTACTTTTCATATGATCTCTTGGACTAACCTATTAACAAGAGCCACAATGCCAGCTGCATGTTTTCTGCTGTTTTTGGTTCCAGGAAAGTCAGAAAATGAATATTCTCGGAATTGGACGGGACAAAAGCCAAAGTGCCTATTTTTCTGAAAGGGATCAAGAGCCAGAATACGAGACGGAGAAGGGCCAGGGAGCAACCACACACCTGGCCGCGCGGCCAGGCCTGGCCCGTGTTAGGGGGTGGTGTGATGCGTGAGTAGTTCATCCTTGGACTACAGATCCATGTAGTAGCTAGATGGCTGGTTTCTCCTCCTTTGTGCTTTCATGTTTAGATCTTGTGAGCTCCGTTCATGATCAAGATCATCTATTTGTAATTCATACATGTTGTGTTTGCGGGGATCCGATGGATATTGAGATGCTATTTCAGATTGATTATTGATTCTGTCATGTCTTTGTTATTT
>OU342742.1:466674362-466779038 GCA_910589775.1 Avena eriantha
CACATAGGATCCACCAGTGTCCACAAACCATAGGATCCACCAGTGTCCTTGACTGTTGTTCTTTTCATTACCAACTAGGTCTTTAATGTGTGTTCTTTTCATTAACCACAACTAGTGTCATTGCCTGTGTGTTCGTTTTCACAACCAAATAGTGGATCCACCAGAGTTTCATTGCATGCCCTTCCTTTTCACAAACCACAATATGATCCAACAGATTCAGTGCACTGTATTAGTTTCATAATAGACTATCTATGGATCCAACCAGGTTCATTGCATGTGTGTTTTTTCAGTAGCCATAGCTAGAGTCATTGCATGTGTGTTCTTTTCATTAACCACATATGATCGCCTAGTGGTCATTGAATGTGTGTTCTTTTCATTAACCCACAACTAGAGTCATTGCATGTGTGTTCTTTTCACAAACCACATATGGATCCACCAGAGTCATTGCATGTGTATTCTTTTCATTAACCAACAACTAGGAAACATTGCATGTGTGTTCTTTTCACAAACCACATGGATCCACCAGTGTCATTGCATGTATGTTTCTTTTCACAAAACCACATATGGGATCCACTAGAGTTCATTGCATGTATGTTTTTTTCAAAGACCACATATGGATCCACCATAGTTTCATTGCATTATGTTATTTTCCACAAACCACCTATGGATCCACCCGTGTCATTGCATGTGTGTTTCTTTTCATTAACCACATCTAGAGTCATTGCATGTGTGTTCTTTTCACAAACCACCTATGGATTCACTAGTGTCGTTGCATGTGTGTTCTTTTCATTATCCACAGCTAGAGTCATTGCATGTGTGTTCTTTTCATTAACCACAACTAGAGTCATTACATGTCTGTTCTTTTTACAAACCACATATGGATCCACCAGAGTTCATTGCATGTGTGTTCTTTTCACATACCACCTATGGATCCACCGGTGTCATTGCATGTCTGTTCTTTTCACAAACCACATATGGATCCACCGGAGTTCATTGCATGTCTGTTCTTTTCACATACCACATATGGATCCACCAGAGTTCATTACATGTGTGTTCTTTTCACAAACCACCTATGTATCCACCAATGTCATTTCATGTGTGTTCTTTTCACAGACCACAGCTCGAGTCATTGCATGTGTGTTCATTTCACAAACCACATATGGATCCACTAGAGCCATTGCATGTCTGTTCTTTTCACAAACCATAGCTAGAGTCATTGCATGTGTGTTCTTTTCACAAACCACCTATGGATCCACCAGTGTCATTGCATGTGTGTTATTTTCACAAACCCCCTATGGATCCACTAGTGTCATTGCATGTGTGTTATTTTCACAAACCACATATCGATCCACCACAGTTCATTGCATGTCTATTCTTTTCACATACCACATATGGATCCACCAATGTCATTGCATGTGTGTTCTTCTCATTAACCATAGCTAGAGTCATTGCATGTGTGTTCTTTTCTCAAACCACATATGGATCCACCAGTGTCATTGCATGTGTGATCTTTTTATTATCCACATCTAGAGTCATTGCATTAACCATATATGGATCCCCTAGTGTCATTGCATGTGTGTTCTTTGCATTAACCACAACTAGAGTCATTGCATGTCTGTTCTTTTCACAAACCACATATGGATCCACTAGAGTTCATTGCATGTGTGTTCTTTTCAAAAACCACCTATGGATCCACCAGTGTCATTGCATGTCTGTTCTTTCACAAACCACATATGGATCCACCAGAGTTCATTGCATGTCTGGTGTTTTCACAGACCACATATGGATCCACCAGAGTTCATTGCATGTGTGTTCTTTTCAGAAACCACCTATGTATCCACCAGTGTCATTGCATGTGTGTTCTTTTCACAAACCACATATGGATCCACCAGAGTCATTGCATGTCTGTTCTTTTTACAAACCACAGCTAGAGTCATTGCATGTGTGTTATTTTCACAAACCACCTATGGATCTACCAGTGTCATTGCATGTGTGTTCTTTTCACAAACCACCTATGGATCCACCAGTGTCATTGCATGTGTGTTCTTCTCATTAACCACAACTAGAGTCATTGCATGTGTGTTATTTTCACAAACCACATATGGATCCACTAGTGTCATTGCATGTGTGTTCTTTTCATTAGCCACAATTAGAGTGCATTGCATGTCTATTCTTTTCATAGACCACATATGGATCCACTAGAGTTCATTGGATGTGTGTTCTTCTCACAAACCACATATGGATCCACCTGTGTCATTGCATGTGTGTTCTTCTCATAAACCACATATGGATCCACCGGTGTCATTGCATGTGTGTTCTTATCACAAACCACATATGGCTCCACCAATGTCATTGCATGTGTGTTCTTTTCATAAACCACATATGGATCCACTAGAGTTCATTGCATGTCTGTTCTTTTCACAAACCATAACTAGAGTCATTGCATGTGTGTTCTTCTCACAAACCACATATGGATCAACCACAGTTCATTGCATGGCTGTTCTTTTAGTAGACCACATATGGATCCACCAGAGTTCATTGCATGTATGTTCTTTTCATTAACTACAGCTAGAGTCATTGCGTGTGTGTTCTTTTCATTAACCACATATGGATCCACCAGTGCCATTGCATGTGTGTTCTTTTCATTAACCACAACTAGAGTCATCACATGTCTGTTCTTTTCAAAAACCACATATGGATGCACCATTGTCATTGAAATGTGTATTCTTTCATTAGCCACATCTAGACTCATTTCATGTGTGCTCTTTTCACAAACCACATATGGATCCACCAGTGTCATTGCATGTGTGTCCTTCTCACAAACCACATATGGATCCACCAGAGTTCAGTGCATGTGTGTTCTTTTCACAAACCACATATGGATCCACCAGAGTCATTTGCACGCAGGTTCTTTTCAATGACAGTCGTTGGCCACAAACAATCAGAATGCAGAGCTAACCAGCAACCGCTCTAGGCTTCTAGAAGACCCGATCTCCGATTGTTAGGCATCGTTGGATCAGGGTGCGTGGACGATAAGGATGTCCTTCGTGAGGGAGATCCGCGAGAAGTCTATTCTACGAATTAATTGGCAGTGGCATCGACGACTAGGCCTACCTCATTGCCCTTATCCGCTTAACCTCGGGGCCAAAGCTCAGATCATGTTCTTTCCTCGCCATGGATTGGGAGAGGCCCAAAACTCATCTTGCACGAGGCTCAGATGTTCGCCCACTATGACATACTCGCACCACCGTTCACGAGGCTTCCGATCGGCTTTGAGCTCAGCTACGCCGGGGTTCCTGTCACGCAACTCTTGCGCGGCAATGCGTTGGCGAGGCAGATCGAGGAGCACCGCCGCCTACTACCGGAGCGGAAGAGGGCAATGGCACGGTACTCGCGGACGAGCGCGTACTGGCGAAAGTTGTTCAAGAAGGAGCGGGTGGTGTTGATTGAGCTCTGTGGAACCCACCGGCAGGAGATCCACCTGGATCTGCACAACCCCGTAGGGAGGCAGCGCTTCTGGGCAGTGCATGGGCATACGACCTCCACCATTATCAATGTGGCGCACCGTGAAGAATCCATGAGGAGGTGGAACGCTACTGGGAACGTCGGCATCGATTCCGACGTGGAGGAGGCTAATGGCGACGCGGACAACGTCGTCGATGATGGAGAGTGCGGGAGCGTCATAGTCAATTAGGGCCACTTAGGCATAAATTAAATCTATGTACGGTATCTTAATGCCCTCTTTGGATCTGGGTCACTTGAGTCATAGTCGATTATCGCCATAATCTATATATGTTGGCCATGTTTTAGGTGTCTTTGTCTTTGAAGCTAGTCGAAACTCGTTCAATCCTGAAAATAAAGTCCGCGCGTTCCTGGCATATCGGATGGGAAAATAGGCTAACTCTGCTCCCAGCACTTGATGGCACAGCCATAATTTGGAGTGCGCCAGAGGAGAAGGGGTCGAGCGTGTTGTAATAGTGTACTACTTCTATCCAGATATAACTGACTTAGTGTTTTTAGATATTTAAATGTATCTATATCCAAAACATGTCTAGATACATACAAATCTACACAAATTCAAGTCACTTAGTTCTAGACGGAGGGAGTATTAATATTTTTTAGGAATAGTTTCTGATGGCATATATTGGCCATGTTTTAGGTTTCTCTGTCTTCGAAACTAATCAAAAGTCGTCAAATTCTAAACAAACAAAGTCATTGCGTTCTCATATGATGGGACAATACGCTGACTCTGCTACCAGCACTTGATGGTACAACCATAATTTTGGAGTGCGCCAGAGGAGATGGGAATCCAAGGGAGATGGGAACTAGCAGTTGTGTCCATACGCAGGTAAAAAATTAATGTAATAATATTTAAAAATTTGTAATCTGGCCCACATGACCCCATCACAGACACGTTGCACGCGTCTGATATAAATAAAGATGACACGTCTAGTTTAGTTTCAATGATATAATTCAACATACGACGTTACTATGCCCGCATCTTTCTGCTCCTCTTATTAGTCTGCTACCCCACGCTGCATTAAGCAACAGTTGATGAGGATGAAAAAATGATAAAATGGCAAATAAAACAATTTTTAAGCTTACCTTTCATCAGGAGAATCATATAAATATGAAATTGGCAGGGATTTATTATTTCTCCTGTAGTTAGCCAAAATATCCTCAAGAACATCCTCAATCACCCCTGCAACTTCTTCATATTCTAATACACCTCCATTATTTGCCCTTTCCTCCATGTTCCGCTTACCCCTTTGTTTCTTTTCACACCCTTTTCTCGCCGGAACCTCCATTTCTTCATAAATTTGCTGCTTACCTATGTTTCCTCCGAGTGCTCATCACCGTTTTCCTCCACCTACTGCACTTCCTCAAGTTCTTCATCTTCGCGCTGCTCTTCCTCTAGTCTAGCTTAGAAGCCTCATTTTCTACCATCGGGGTGTGAACAGGGACAAGATCATGTGTAACTGGGTTTTTGCACAACCTCTTGATATGGCCGAATTCTCCACAACGTTTGCATTTCCTTTTCCTAGCTCCCAGCTTTGAACCTTTATCGGTGGAGGCTTCGATCCTTAGCTTTCTAGGCCTCCCAGGTGGCCTCCTAAGAACTGGTGGTTGAAGTTTGTACCCTGGATTGCCAATATCCCAATCATTTTCATCACCCATAGGTGGTACATTTTCTGCATAAGTTGCAGCAAACTTGTCCACAGAGAAACAGTTGTCAACATAGTTCTCTATTTCAGCTCCGCTACCTCTAAGCTTTAAGATGAAGTACATTGCATGGTGACATGGCAGACCAGTAATCTGCCACTGCCTGCATGAACAAGTCTTGTTTCCAATGTCTACAGTGTACCTCCGTTCACTTCCACGCTTGTATTCTGCATAAACCTCAGCCAATGTTCTGGAACTTCTGACCATCCTCATCTTTATCGTTCGCATTGCCCTGGTTCTTACATTTAGTAACATAACCACCTTTGGAACTATTTTATGGCCTAAAAAATTTCTTGCACAAATTCTTTGCCTTAAATCTATCTTCACCATTATGCACTGTCTTATTTCATCCAGCAAAATAACAATTCCAAGTGTCTTCATGCCCGAAATCTTATCATTGAAACTGCCAAATTATTGCAAACAAAATCCACCTTGCTTAACTCACCAAACTTGCTTCTGGCCCATAGCTTCATGTGATGTTCTTCAAGGAATTTTTTCACCTTTGGCACTCAATACATGTTCTGCAAGTAAGTAGCATGTGTGCTTGGGGTGTATGTGTATGCTGATCGCCACAAGTCCTCTTCAAAGATCTTTCCTTTGAACTTTTTCGTGAAGTTAGTAGCGAGGTTCCGCATGCATTCCCTATGCTCAACCCTAGGAAACACAGCATCAACAGCATTCTCAAGACCCTTGCATGCACCGGTGTGTATCACCAAGCCTTCAGGGTGACCAATTACTGTCCGTAGTCTGTGCATGAACCATGTCCATCTTTCATTTGATTCACCCTCAAGAACAGCATAAGCTACGGGTAGAAGCCAATTATGCGCGTCCAAAGCATAAGAAGAAGCAACATGTCCCCTGAACTTCCATGTTAAAGAAGTTGCGCCTATTGCCAAGTATGGCCTGCAGCCGTCTAGGAACCCCTTCCAGCATGCCTTCAGGCAGACAAAATATCTCCTGAAGCATTTCTTATCTTCCTGCTTATACCTGACCCCCCTCGAAACATTTTCTCTTCCTTTCACAACCTCGTAATTGATGTCAACAACACTACCAGGTGATGTTTTCTCTACCTGAGCTTTGAAACTATACAACATGTGAAAATTGTCATTCCACTTGCCTTGAATGAAGTCTAGAGCCATCTCCTTCCCATCAAAGACTCTATGGTAAGGAATCAGAACGTTAAACTTTTTTCTAATCTTTGCTCTGAGTTCAGTAGGTCCAATGTTATGATCCTGCCTCACCTAGTCAAGTATAGTAGCAGCAATCCACTTGGTAGTCGCAGGTCTAATTTTATCACTTAAAGAAGTATTAGGGCAGTTGTGTTTCTTCGTGTTTACTTTGATCTACATCCGATAAGAATCCAAATAATTCAGAGCTAATTATCAGCAGAATAAATATGAGAAAGACTGAAACTAAATGTAGCTATTGCAACCTAAAATGGGTGCCCACCCCGCATTGGAGATGCGTGTAATCTCCATTTACACATATTACTTTCTCTACAATGCACCCTAAATCTCTTTTAGTCGCTCTTTTCAATGATAAATTTGAACCCAACTCTAATTGCATAGGTTGCAACTACATATCTACAGTCCTCCACATTCTCAAAGACAGTCCCCTCATCAATTGTAGGATTGTCCCTGTCAAAGTGTATCACTGGCCTATCCTCGTCTTTGTCATCGTATCTGCATCCCATCTCCACATCTTCACATTCCTCTTCCTCATCAGTCCCATAGTTAGGCTCAAAGTTCGAATCAACCAAATATTCCCTACTCTCCATCCTATCAGGGTCAGCAGCCACGTCTAGATATGCTTTCTCATCATCATCCACACCGCCACACATTTCAGTGTCTTCATGCTTGCTTGACAAAGCATCATGCTCAAGGACAAGCTGTACAGATGTCCTGCGGTTACCAACACATATCCTTTCCATCACCACGGGACTAGAAACGCTAATTGGGGTATGCAGAAAAGGAATCACAGTTCTTACCCTTCAATGGGGATGTACGACACCTTCTCCGGGCTCCATACCTCCAAAGCTCTGCACCCCGCTTCCTCTTCCCCTGTTTCATTCTCCTCTGTGCTCTCTAGACTTGAAGGAGATTCCGTGCTCTCCAGTCATGCAGGACCCATCTCCGTGTTCTCAAGCCTCGCAGGATCCATCTCCGAGCGGGATCCGGATCACCAGCATCGTTGGGCGCCAACTCTCGGTTTTCATTTCCAGGCGCACCTAGGCGGTGGACGGCGGCAAGGAGACGGGGCAGGGAGAGGAGGGGCTGGGACGTGAGGGGATGGTAGGGAGGGGAGGGCGGGAGGACGATGGACCAAGGGGAGGACGAGAGCGGTGCACGCGTGAACAAAGTGGCAGCGACAGGAGTAGAGGAGCGGAGTGGAGCGGAGCTGGTTGCGACAAAACATGGAAAATTGCACAATAATGTGTTGGTGGGCAGCACTAGCCCTCGAACTTGGGATGCGCGCCGTCAAAGGTGGAGGAGACGGGCCTGCCAGTCAAAAAACATGATGGGTTGCCTTCCCCTATTTCTGATGCCCTTTAAAAAAAAGAAAACATGCCACGTCGTCATCCCCTATTTCTGATGGTGTTGCTACAATTCTATGGTACATAGTGGCATAGAAATAATATTGTATAAACATAAGGGCACAGTTGTCAACATTTCTAAAATGAAACCCGGTCTCCTACATGTCCTGGTACATTGCCCGATGAGGTGGATATCCACGACCGATCTTTTTAATACGTCCACACTCTTATGCTGAGAAGGGAAATAAAGATTGAGCGGTTAATGCAACTTCCAAATTATTACCCTCTAAGGAAATGTGACATGATTATTTTCACGCATGCCCATAGTCCAAACCTACTATCAGTTTGTCACTCCCCTTCTCCGACAAACCATAGTTCACCTTGCGCAGCTCCTCCACACCGCACCACCTAGGGTAACATGGCCCCGCCTAAGAAGTCGCCACCACCGCCACGACAGCCGCCGAAACTGGGGTATTTAGCCCCTCTAAGGCAGGCCATGAAGCTCTACTTCAAGGTCGGTCTCCCATTGCCCTGCAAGGCGGATGATTTTGCCGAATGTGCCGAATCGGTCGCGGCACCAGCATCAACGGCGTCGGATGCGTCAAGCAGGGCCAAGAGAGCGATGTGGAGAAATCGTGTGGCAGCATTACGGCATGCTCTAGGCAGGGGGAACAAGGTACGTATCAAATCATTCACGACAACATGCCACCGAGGGTACACACCCTCGAATAGGGCAGCGCCAAGGTCTAGGAACTCTCGCGTCCATGCTTCGGCACGGGCTACCTGACCACAGTGGGGGAAGTTGGGAATACGCCGTCTACGGCAAAGACGCTCCATCCAACGCACCGTCAGAGGTCGTACCATGGCGGCGACCAAGCGTCTACACTCAGCATGTTGGATTGTTCGACAGCTGGAGCTGGCGGCGGGCATTAGCTCAGCGCCGGAATTTAGGTTCCAGTTCACACAGACCTACGATGCCAAAAAGAAGATGTCGAATTTCGGTTTCGAAGAAATCGTTGTGGTGGCGCGGATGGTCCTACTGAATCAGGACTAACACACACAAAGAGGTCGTGCATGAACGATGCAGATTTCTTGTAGTTTGGCAGGAAGGCAATAGATCAGTTTGGGTTAAATGATCAAAGAACTTACGTCCTCTCAAGGCAATTGGCCAGCCAACTTTTTTGGTGGAGATCTGCAGTTTCTTCAGTGTAGAATAGTTCAGTTCGGACTGAAGAATGGCTTTTGTAGATGAAATGCTGACAAATTGTTCTATAATCTAGTAGGAAGTTTAGCCCAATTTTGTGCAGGTATAAGACCATTTTGTATCGAAGTACTACTATTGTAAAAAAATACTATCAAGTATCTATTTCCTTCAATTACTAGTCGTGGTTAAATCTAGTTAACTGGTATTTTTTATCCCAGACAGATAAAATTCAGACGACAGTTTATGTAAAGATTTTGCGTCTGCTGTCTGTGTTGTAAACCATTTTTCCTTTGTCTTGTGCTGTCTGCAAAATGGTCCTGCAGTTCAACATGTTACAAATCTAGCTACCTTGTACTTGAAGAGGAGCTGGACTACATTTTCATGGCATCCACAGAATTGACATTGCTCATTTCCAGACCACCCTATTTTCATGAGGTTGTCCTTGGTTATTCACAGAAATTATAAAGCACGGTGTTCAACTACATCGATTCAAACTATTACACACACACACTACATAAAATTCATTACACACACATACTACATCGATTCAAACTATTACACACATACTACTACAAATTCATTACCCACACATACTACATCGATTCAAACCACTACACATTTTTAGTCGATGCTAACTTCCAACTACACTCTCCATACTACAAATTCATTAGCCACACATACTATAGCAATTCACTAGAGCTCTATCTTCACTCGAGGGAAATCAGAACCACCAGCTTGTCCAAGCCTAGTTCCCCCACCGAAACTGTGTGCGCCGTCGCGAAACGGTGGTGGTCATGTGCCATCGATCCTTCCAGGCCAACACTACAGGCAACGAGGACACTTTCTAGTCGCCTCTTCGGGGCCCTGAATGCATGTACCAATTCTAGAACCTCCTCCAGGTGGATGATAACCGGGTGCTTCCAGAAAAGCTGTCGCCCTGCCCTGCTTGGAATCTGCACCACGTACATCTTAGGAACGGCGTCAGGATCTTTCAGCCACGCCTTTACCTTGATGACCCATCAGTCGCTTGGTGGCACGATTTCCACCAGCTCGCTGCCAAGGCTACTAACGAACTGCTTGAGGGCCTCCGGCTCCAAAGCATCCAATGGGAGGCCGTCAAAGCTGAGTTTGGAGAAGAAATGAAGCTACCCCAAGCAATCGTCCCACCCATGGGCGCGATGCCAACGCATGAAGCCCATTTTGTCCCCGCAACACTCGAAAGAACGGGAAGAATGCAGAACACGCTTGGTGTCTGAAATGTGCTTGAATCGGACGAAAAAATCAAATGGCAGCGCGCATACCTCAATCGTGACATCATTTCGTCTAATCCCAAAACAAGACCTGAATGCTGACAACAACTCTGCTAGCAACACGGCGGGACGGACGCCCAACACGGTGGCCATGAGAGCGTGGTCGTCGAACTGTTGTGCCAGGGCTACCATGCATGGGGTGTGCGGTAGCCTGCAACTTCCCGAGGCCGGTCGCCGACCAGGATGGCCCGACAGGACGCGTTCCGCCGTGCGAGAAGAACTAGCCAAAGGTGAGATATTAGTCTAGGGACGCGAAGCTCCGATACAGTGGACGATGCGATGGTGACGGTTGCGAGCTTCGATTAGACGTGTCGGAGGTTGACCGGACATGGCGGGGACGCAAATTAGAGCAAGTGCGAGCTCTGATCTAAGACAAGCAGCCAAAGCTGAGCAAAGGTTATGGGGAGGGGAGAAGGGGAGAAGAGCAGAGCAGAGCAAAGAAATAGATCTGGTCCACGCAGGGGGTAAACTAGTCCATGACCGCAAAAGATAATGGGGAATACTGATAGGGCGGTCCAAGAAGAGTTGACCTAACGGAGGTTTTTGAGTTCAACCATTTTTCGTCTGGTTCAAATGACCGTTTGGCTGTTAGATTTGTATTCACCCCCATTTGGCCCTTCTTGACAATTGGCGATTCTACTACAGCCCCTCCGCGAGATTGATGACAACTCGGTACTAGGATGCACTTGCCCGGGAACTTTGGTACCGCAAACCAACAATCCCATATGTGTGGTTGTGATTGTGAGCTCACTTTTTTGAGTGATGATGCCTTACTGCTGGTTGATATAACTTTGGCTAATGCTTTTAGTGTAAAACTTTTATAATCAAAGGCTTTGCCTTATGATAGATGTTCAATGCTGTTATAGATGATTCCTAAATCATTTAGGAAAATGATTAAGTGTTTTTAAAAGATGAGGCTTAGGCTTGTTCTCAAGAAGTGATGAACCTGTTGATATAGAGGTGCTACCCAGTTGGGGATGTGCCCTGTACCATCAGCTATGATGAGTATCATCTAGTTAAAACTAGATCCCCTGGTCTATGATGTTGGTCTGAGACCATCCTCAAGTAGAAACCCCTTGTTTTTACTTGATGGCTTACTTATTATGTATGTATCATGTACTTGCATGAACAATCCATGTATAAACATGATTACTATATGAATATGCTCCATATTCACTATTGGATTTAAAATGTTGGGGATTACCCTTAGTAGCCTTGTGCTGGCCTGTTGCTGCCTTCCCATGTGGCCTTGGCTTGCTCCTCCTGGTGTTGTTGCTCTTGTGACCTTGCTGTCCACCCAATGCTTCCCCCTCCTCAAGTCACCATCTTGGATGGTGATGCATGGGTTTTCCGTGGTGGAAAATGGTTTGATCTAATGCTATTATGGTAAGATATGTTGTTGTTCTTGTGTTGTTCTTGGTTGTGCTGGTGAGAAACTATGATTGAGCTTGTTGTGAAGTGAGTAATAGAGCTTGCTTTGCTCTATACGGCTGTAACTTGAGTTGTCCCTTTGCTCTCTGCTATTGACATCTCAATGCATGCATTTAGGTGTGTAAGCTGCTTCTCTACTAGCTTTGGCTATGGATGAGATCAAGTAATTGGACTTTTACTGTCTACCCCTGGTTACTTACCCTGGTGAAACTTATCACTTCTCTATTTTGGCTTATGTTGTGATACTTGAACTATTTACTTAAAACAACAGATACTACACTTTGGTGAAACTAGCCCCTTCAAATTACTCTATGATGTAATATAAACAGTGCACTTCACTGTTCACCACTGAGAGTAAAACTAATCACTAACATGTTTATTTCTTTGTTTAGTGGTTTATCTTATTTTGCAACAACAAAGCCTGGATTGTCAAGATATAGTATAGGAATAGATATATAGGTTGTGTTATAATTTCCCTTTATTCTTTTTGTAAAGAATCTTGTAACAATATTTCTATGATTTAATAAAGATTCATTTTATTGGAATTTCTTCCTTGTAACTATTTTTCTTGATGTAATGATCTCTATTTGTAATATTGATTATGGAATAAAGAATAGAATAAGAATTTATTTATTGTTTGAATTTACTTGTTTTAAATTCATATTGTTGTTTAATATATCTATAATATAATCAAACAATGTTAATACCTATTTTGGAAAATCACTTAAAGATTCTAACTTCTAATTTTCAGATATACAAATTATTTGAATTTCAAATGTGAATTCAAAATGTTTCCCCCAAAATATAGTAATGCCTAAAGGTCATGTCAAAATTTATACTAATCACCTCATAGAGCTATTCCTACCTCTAGATAGTGAAAGAAACTCTGATCTCTTTAGGTTTTTGTTTGGCGAAAAATTTACCCTGATTTTATAGATGAATGCATGCATATGCACAAATTCCTATTTCTACCCTTCGCCAGTTCCTAAATGTTGGGGTGTTACATGCAGTGACTGACAACTCTATTTTAGGAGGACAGAAAGGCCCTCTACTACTATTACAAAACAAGTAAGGGGAGATTGGATCGCCTTGCCAGATCCCCCAGGATAGGCGAAAAGTCTCGAAAGGTGTGCCATTCAAAAGAACCAAGAAATACATCAATGAAACCAGCTTCATAATCAAGCTCACCCATCGGACATGAAAACCCATACGCATCATGGTTGCTTTAAGATAGTCCCATTCTACTCTGTCATATGCCTTGCATGTTAAGTTTGAGTGCACAGTGTTGGTGCTTTTTTGCCCCATTCCTTTTCATAAAATGCAAGCACTCATACGTTGTGATTATATTATCTGTAATCATTCTGCCCGGGACAAAAGCAGATTGTTCTTCTGAAATGATCTCCCATAAAATAACTTTCAGCCTATTAGCCTGAACCTTTGAAGCAATCTTATAGATGATGTTGCAAAGGCTGATAGGGCAAAACTGCCCAAGATCTTCTGGCTAGGCAACCTTTGGTATCAACACAATGAAGGTGTTATTTATAATCTCTCGGCTATCCTCTCCCTCGAGATTTTTGAGGACAGCTTTAGTAACTTCCCCGCAACATAGATCCTAGTGCCTCTAGAAAAAATGTGCAGGAAAACCATCCGGGCCTAGCAATTTTGTCGGGAACATCTAAAATAATGCAGCTTTTATCTCTGCTCCATCAAAGGCCGCTAGTAGTCTAAAATTCATCTCCGGGGTAACTGAGGGGCTGACTACGGCCAGCACCTCCTCAATCCCTATCGTACCTTTTGAGGTGTACATGTTAGCATAGAAATCCCTAGAAAGAGCTTTTAGCTCCTACACATCTTCAATGAGATTACCATTTGATTTCTTTAGCTTCACTATCTGATTCTTCTTCTGCCTATGATTAGCACGCTGATGGAAGAAACATGTATTCTTATCACCCTTAGACAGCCACTGTACCCTGGAACGGTGCGAGCATGCAGAAAAAAGAGAAAGGAAAGAAACGAACACATGTACACACTAATTAAACTACGAACTGCATGTAGAGACCGGAAGTAGATTTTCTGGGAATGCGATACGTGTCGTACAGAGAAGCGCTCACGTGCACGGAAACATACCTTCACGAAGGTATTTTCTTAGAACTCCGCCCGCTCTTTATTGACAATTTACAATGTTCCTAGGGATACATAGGTTCTCAGGTGGTTGGACCGACCAAACCTGACACCCAAAACCTAAATTGGCAGAGCTATGAGCTAGACGGTGAGCCTCGCCATTGGAAGCCCTATTTTCATGCTTGAAAATGACAGACTAAAACAAGGCTATCGTCTCCTTAATATCACCGATCACCACTCCATACCCTCCCTGGTATGGCATCGACAGATTCTTGATCACCTCCAGGCAGTCGCTAGCAACACATATATTCAGGATATTAAGATCTTGTGCTAAGGCTAGTGCCTCCCGACACGCCATCGCCTCGAACTTGGCAGGTGAATAACTTCCATGTAGCATGAGCGAAGATACTCCTAGGAACTTTCATGTTCCACTTCGGCAGATTAGTGTGAGTGCACCACCATCCCCTGTCTTTGCTTTTGCTTCATCAACATTGAGCTTTATAGTTCCTGCAGGAGGATCTATCCATTTTGGTTGGGTAAGCACAGGGGTATGTCTTCTCTGTACCATCACTCTCTCTGGATCCTGGCCCAAATCCTAAAGAAAATTACGCACAAAGAGAAAGGTAGAGAGTGGACTCTACTGCTCTCCCTCGTGAATAAGCCTTTGGCGTGCATACCAGATCGCCCACATGGTGACAATCATTTCTATGAGATCCAAATGGTGTAAAGACTCCATCATTGCAAATTACCATTATTTTGCAGTCGGCTCTTCAGTCAAGGACATATGTTGGGTAACATCCTCATTCACTAGTTCCCAAACACATTTTGACAGAGAGCAGTCAATGAGTGAATTTCTCCATGAATCTTCTATGCCCAAAACTAAGCATGAGCTCGTAGCAGCCATGTTCCGATGGTGGCGGACATCTCCGGTAGGCAGTGATTGTTGGCCTAGCCGCCACAGGAACACTCTGAGTTTCGAAGGAACTTGAATCTTCCACATTTTGTGCCACATCTTATCCTCCACCACATGGTTTGAGGTTGCTGGCCTTTCTTCTAGCCAATCCTCGCGCCTTCTCCTAGTATTAACCAGCAACCGGTATACTGACCTGATCGAGAGGATTCCCGATCGCTCATAATGCCACGACCATGTGTCCTCGTAGCGCCTCATGCTAAGAGGAATTCTACAAATGTGATCAATATCCATGGGCTGGAAAAATTTCTCCAACAAGTCCCTATTCCATGTCATAGTGTCATAGGAGATGAAACTACTCACATGGGTAGGGGGGTCATCCTTTTTTCTTGGCACTGGACGAAGAAGATGATCCCGAGGGATCCAATTATCATTCCATGCATGTGTGGCCATCCTAGTGCCAATCCTCCATATTAAGCCTTGCTTCATAGCATCCCTCCCCTCAATTAGTGACCGCCAAACTTGAGAAGGATGAGAACCAACAGTAGCCTCAATGAAATTTGTAGTAGGAAAATACATAGCCTTGAGGATTCTTGCACTTACGGATTCAGGATGCTGAAGTATGCACCATGCCTGTCTAGCCAGGAGAGCAATATTCAAGAGGTTAATATCACGGAAACCCAATCCCCTGCACCTTTGGGTGAGCACATGACCTCCCAAGAAACCCAGTGTGTCTTCCTCTTCCCTGCTTTGCTGCCCCACCAAAACTTGCGAATCAATTGGTTGATATGGATACATAACCCTCTCGGAAGCTTAAAGAAAGCCATTGAAAAAATTGGAATTTCTTGCACGACTGATTTGATAAGGACTTCCTTCCCTCCAGCTGACAATAATAGTTCCAGCCAGCCTTGTATTCACTTCCACACCCTATCTTTCATGTACTTGAAAGCACCATTAAGTGGTCATCCCACATCCGAGGGCATACCAAGATACTTCTCGTTTAGAGTCTCATTTGGAACCTACAAGATATTCTTAACGGTTTGGCGCACCCCATCTAGGCACCCCTTACTGAAAAATACGGAAGATTTATCCAAATTTACACGCTGGCTCGAGGCATCACAGTACTTTTTCAAAATCTCATTTACAAACAACATGCTGTCATCTGTAAAGAGAAGATGGTTAACAGTCGGTGTTGTTTGAGCCACCTGAATTCCTTGGAGGTGCAGTGACTGACAACTCTATTTTAGGAGGCCGGAAAGGCTCTCTACTACTATTAAAGAACAAGTAAGGGGAGATTGGATCGCCTTGGCGGATCCCCCGAGATGGGCGAAAAGTCTCAAGAGGTGTGCCATTGAAAAGCACCGAGAAAGACATCGATGAAACCAGCTTCATAATCAAGCTCACCCATCGGACGTGAAAACCCATATGCATCATGATTGCTTTAAGATAGTCCCATTCTACTCTGGCATATGCCTTGCGCATGTCAAGTTTGAGTGCACAGTGTTGGTGCTTTTTTGCCCCATTCCTTTTCATAAATTGCAAGCACTCATATGCTGTGATTATATTATCTGTAATCATCCTGCCTGGGACAAATCATACGTTGTGATTATATTATCTGTAATCATCCTGCCTGGGACAAAAGCAGATTGTTCTTCTGAAATGATCTCCGGTAAAATAACTTTCAGCCTATTAGCCTGAACCTTTGAAGCAATCTTATAGGTGATGTTGCAAAGGCTGATAGGGAGAAACTGGCCAAGCTTTTCTAGCTAGGCAACCTTTGGTATCAACACAATGAAGGTGTTATTTATAATCTCTAGGCTATCCTCTCCCTTAAGAATTTTTAGGAAAGCTTTAGTACTTTCCCTGCCACATAGATTCCAGTGCCTCTGGAAAAAATATGCAGGAAAACCATCCGGGCCTGGCAATTTTGTCGGGAACATCTAAAATAATGCAGCTTTTATCTCTGCTCCATCAAAGGCCATCGGTAGTCTAGAATTCATCTCCGGGGTAACTGAGGGGTCGACTACATCCAGCACCTCCTCCATCCCCGTCGTACCTTCTGAGGTGTATAGGTTAGCATAGAAATCCCTAGAAAGAGCTTTTAGCTCCTATACATCTTCAGTGAGATTTCCATCCGGTTTCTTCAGCTTCACTATCCGATTCTTCTTCCGCCTATGATTAGCACGCTAATGGATGAAATGTATATTCTTATCACCCTTAGACAGCCACTGTACCCAGGAACGCTTCTTCCACATGGTTTCCTCACAGTGGTGAAGTTCTACGAGTCGACATGCTGCCTTTGTGTCTCCTTGTATGAAGGCCCAACCCTTGTTGGTTCAGCTCTCATATGATCAAGCTCCCACTTCAATTTCTTAATCTCAGTCCACGCATGAACAAACGTCTCTCTGCCCCACGTGGATAGAGCATTCATAACATCCTGTAATTTGTCGTGAAGTGCTCGAATAGGCTCACCCTCTGTCGGCACAGCCTAGTTTTGTGCGATCATGCGATCAAAGTCTCCGTGAGATTCCTACATCATCTCGTATCGGAAAACAGGCGGTGGGCGATGTACCCGGTATGTCCCCAGCTCCAGCTACATAATGATTGGCAAATGGTCAAACATCGTTGTACTGGTCAGGTGTTTCACCTCAGCCATGGGGTATTGTGCACTCCTACACGGGGACGCAAGCTCCCTATCTAGATGAACACGATAATAGGATCCCCTAGAAACCTTTTTCTCAAATGTCAAAGGGATGCTAGTGTAGCCTAGATCGGCCAAACCACACATGTCCATTGTCTTTCTAAACTCCATAATCTGACCATAGCTTCTTTCATTAACTCCTTGATGTTCTTGTCTATGGAGTACTTCATTGAAGTCACCCATGCACACCCACGGGAGGTGTGGTGATGATCTCAAAAATTTCAACAAGTCCCACGTCGTGTGGTGCTTATTGACCTGAACCTCCCCATACACACAAGTTAGTCTCCACTGCTCCATTGAAGGAGAAGATATAATCGCATATATGTGATGCGTAAGGCAAAACCTCCAAGTTTATTGTATTCTTCCAAAATAGGCCGAGACCACCACTATGGCTAGAACTTCTTACAGTAATTGAATTATCAAAATCTAGAGTACTTGCTAAATCCTCCACCCTCTTCTTATCGATTTGGGTTTCTAGAAGACAAAGCACCATGGGGACATGTTCCTTCACTAGATCGCGAACTTCCCTCACTGCGTGTCTCCACCCAGTCCGCGATAGTTGTAACTTAGGCAACTCATTTTTCCAGGCGGTCCTCCGACATGGAGGCCCCCAATTTAGGATCAATAGTGATGCCTTGCTCCAACGGGGTTATACCAGCCGTGGGAGGCCCATCTTTTCACTTCCCATTACCACCCCCAATCTTCTTATGCCTCTTCTTTTCCTTTACGTATTGAGCCGGCAGTGGGGGAACCCTCTCCACCAAAGAAACAACCTCAGCTCCCATGTCCAGTTGTTTCCGTCTAGCCGGCTTTTCCATAGCATTGCTCGTTCCCTCCACCACTATCTTAAGTGGACTCGTTGTCGTGTCATCCAGACCATCATCACCTTCTTCCAAGCCAGCATCACCCGATGAATGTTTGCATGGCCCATGAAAAGCTACAATCTAGCCTTTTGAAAGTGCATGTGGGCCCCCATGTGTGGTTTTCGTAATTAATGACAATCTTTATGGACTAATGTGTGCATTAAGTTTCACTTGTAGGATTTGTCCATTGGCATTGCATGGAGCATGTGTTGGTAGATGAAATGTAGAAGAAGATGCGTTGTGCAAGCTCAATATACGCCATCTCTAGAAGATCTCATGTTTGTTGCTTGCCATCCTCGGTGATCATGGCTTGATGAATACAAGGTCAAAGTATGCTCAAGGCAAAGGTATTCTTGATAGTTTTCCCTTTTGATGGTCTCGTGTTGGAAGTTGCGAGACCGGGTTTAGGATAGATAGCCATACTATCAAGAGGGGCTCTCGAGTGAGTAGCTTGACCATATCTTTCGGAGAGGGCTCAAACCTTTGCATTCTGAGCATCATATTTCTTGGTTGTTTGTTGGTCCTATCCATGTGAGTATATATAGCTTGTGGTAGTCTTCATAACAAGCTCTTGTTCATCAAAAACAGATTTGCCTTTTATACCTTTTTATGTTTTTGATCTTGGAGGTTTTTCAGATTCTCACCAAGTGAGGTATCTCACATTATAATACTTGATACATTCTCACTTGGTGGTATCCAATATTTTCCAAGTGAGGGGCTCTTGTCGTCCTCTTTCCAACAAAATTGGTTTCAAGTCAATCGGAGTTCCCTAGCAAAAGTTATTGTGATTTGAATATTTGCCTTATTTGTTTTAAAAAGAAAAAAGATTTTGCTGTTCTTGGGCCTAGTGGTACTATCGCAGGTACTACCAGCCTGTTCTATGTGCGGCCTGGTGGCTCTATGCCGTATCAAAGCTTTTACCGGTACTACCGGCCGAAAGCGGCACTACCACCCGGGCGGGCTGGTAGTACCGGGCCGGCCTAGCCGCCCAACTGATCTGCTCACTTTCGCCCCGTCGCTCGCGATCCCGCTCACTTGCTGCTCGCTCGCTCGGATCCATCACGCGCGCGCCTCGATTTGCTCTGCACCGCTGATGTCTACGCACTTCTATTCTTGTAGAAAATTGTTGGGCCTCCAAGTGCAGAGGTTTGTAGAACAGCAGCAAGTTTTCCCTTAAGTGGATCACCCAAGGTTTATCGGACTCAGGGAGGAAGTGGTCAAAGGTATCCCCTCTCAAGCAACCCTGCAATCAAGATACAAGAAGTCTCTTGTGTCCCCAACACACCCAATACACTTGTCAGGTGTATAGGTGCACTAGTTCGGCAAAGAGATAGTGAAATACAAGTGGTATGGATATAAGACAATGGTGCTAGAAAATAGCTTGATGGCGTGGAAAATACTAAAGGCAAACTGAAATAAAGATGGAAGCAAGCAAACATGTAACAGATCTAATTGCAAACGGTGTTTCAATGCTTAGAAACAAGGCCTAGGGATCATACTTTAACTAGTGAACACTCTCATATAAATATATTATCTTCATGATACTACTCTTAACTACTCTCCGGTTGAACACTCTAATCGATGGTAGGGCTATAACAGCACACCTCAAAGTAAGTCTTTCCCATCTAGAAAACCCCACACTGTCACCTTGAGCACTAGATGGTTCCAACAAACACCACAATTTCATAAAGACATCCAACTCCAAATATAACTCATAACAAGTATTTGTAATCTCTAGCCTAAGTGCCACCATGGTGTGCACGCTGTCACTTTCACACACATGGGGAGAGCAGAGATCTATTAAAGCACTTGAGTAGCAAGGTAGATCTATAGATTACAAAGCTCATGATCACAATATGATCACGCATAGAGATAGAGATGAACACATAGCTACCGGTAGAACCCTTAGCCTCGAGAGAGAACTACTCCCTCCTCATAATGGGAATCAGCAATGGTGATGGAGATGGCGGTGGAGATCGATGGAGATGGCTCCGGGGGCACTTCCCCGTCCCGGGAGGGTGCCGGAACAGAGACTTTCTGTCCCCCGAATCTCCCCTTCGATGGCAGCGGCGCTGCGGAACTTTTCGTGGATTTCTGATTGACGATCTAGGGTTTTTGCATCGGGAGGACTTTATAGGCGAAAGAGGCAAGGTCGGTGGCCGGCCAGGGGGCCCACACCATGCCCTGGCACGGCCTAGGGGCATCCGCACCTAGGGGTGGTGTGGCCACCCTGTGCCCCCTCCGACTCTCCTTCTGGCTCCGTGAGTCTTCCGGGAAAATAGGAACTTTGGCTTTTGTCCCGTCCAATTCCGAGAATATTCATTTTCTGACTTTCCTGGAACCAAAAACAGCAGAAAACAGGCAGCTGGCACTGTGGCTCTTGTTAATAGTTTAGTCCAAGAAATCATATGAAAAGTACTCCAAAGTTGGAACAAAACACAAGAAAGTGGATAAAACCAAGCATGGAACATCAAAAATTATAGATACATTTGCAATGTATCAACCGCTGCATCACTCTTGGGCCGCAGTCGCGCAAGGCCTGCTCTGCCATTGCTTTCCCGCCTCGATCCCGCCAGCGCTCTCTCCCCTGATCCGCATCGGCGCACGCGCCCCCGTTGCTCGCCTGCCGTTGTCGCTTCGCTTTCCCTCGCTCGCTTGGGCTGGCCCGCCTTGCTCCTGTCTGGCTCACGCCTATAGCTCGCTTCGCCCGCTCGTCCCGCCTCGTGTGCGCTGCTCGCCCAGTTCGCATTGATTGCCCCTATGTTGACCGCTGCTCTCTCTCCTCGCCTGCCTCGCTTGCATCACTGGCTCTGATGACCCACAAGTATAGGGGGTGTATCGCAGTATTTTCGATAAGTAAGAGTGTCGAACCCAACGAGGAGCAGAAGGTGTTGACTGCAAGTGGCCCAATCCTTTCTTTAGCAAAGTACAAGACGGTTGTATTACTTAACATGACCAAACGTTCTCGTGGACACATGAGAAAATTGTCATGTGCTTTCGCTTCATATAGTTGATTAATCTTCTTTGGATGGATAAGTGTTGTGTGGGTGAACCAGTGCTAATGTACTGACCTTCCTAGGACTAACACATACTTGCGATTATACCCCTTGCAAGAATCCGCAACTACAAGAAAGTAATTAAGATAAAAAACTAACCACAGCCTTAAACTTTGAGATCCTACACTCCCTTGTGCAAAGGTTTCCTAACGGGGGTTCAGGTTTCCGTCACTCCAGCAACACCATGATTAGTAGCCGAATACACAATGCATTCCCCTAGGCCCATAAAGGTGAAGTATCATGTAGTCGACATTCACATGACACCACTAGAAGAATTACACCATAACTTAAATATCAAACCATTGAATCTTTCTTAACACAATTCCACTACTAACAACATGACTTCTCCCATGTCCTCAAGAACTAAACGAACTACTCACGAGACATCATATGGATCAAGATCAGAGATGAAATAATGATAATTAACAATCTGAACATGAACAATAATTCAATGGTTCCACTCAGTAGCATCAACTACGACAAGTACTCAATACCGGGAAAGTTTCCCTTAAGAACTATGCAAGATTCAACCCAATTGTTACAGCGGTATGGAGTGGTGATGATGGTGCTGGTGGAGATGGTGGTGGAGATGATGATGATGATCCCGATGAAGTCTAGCTTGATGATGGTGTTGATGGCGACGATCTTCCCTCTCCGGGAAGGAATTTCCCCGGCAGATTTCTGCCTGCCGGAGAGCTCTTTCTCTATCTGTAGTTTCTGCCCCGTAGAGGCGGCAGAATCTTTCTATGGTCACTCCCCAAACTTTAGGTTTCCGAGGAGAATATATACGCAGAAGGGCGATGCTAGAGATGGGTCAGGGTGGCCACACCACCTGGTGGCGCGGCCAGGGCTGCTAGAGGTGGGTCAGGGTGGCCACACCACCTGGTGGCGCGGCCAGGGATGGCCCGTGCCAGGGGGTGGTGTGGTCCCCTTGTGGCCCATCTCCACTTCCCCTTCTGGAATTCTTTGTCTTCTAGAAAAATAAGAATTTCCGTATATTTTATGGGATTTTCTGATCTTCACCAATATTGCATCTGGGCAGTGCTTTTTCCATCAGAATCCTGACTCCGGTGGTTCATCCTTCAAAAGTCATCAACCATGCAAAAATACATGAAATAACATAAGTATCATCTCTTAATATGAAATATATCAATGAATAACAGTAAATTATGATATAAAATAATGATGTGAAATGGACGTATCAACTCCCCCCAAGCTTAGACCTCGCTTGTCCCCAAGCAAAAACTGAGCTCAATAAACATGACCATAGGTTTATGGAGTGAAGTGTCGATAAAGAGAATATGGACAAGAAGCATCACATTAATCAATACACAAATCATAATAGAAAACAACTTACTATTATATAACTTAACTTGTAATGAGTAAGGGAAACACAATAAAGGTACACAAAGTAAATCATAATTGGTAGTGGCAAACCTTGTTCTTGGTCAGAGAACAGTTAACAAATTTCAAGAGTCAAACATAATGGGTTTTTCAATGATAGCTTTCAAAGTAATACTCACTAATATAAGAGTAGTGTGCAAACAAGGAACATAGGAAACATGATTGAATAAATCATCATATGGATGATTGAATCACAACAACTCAAATGCTTGCTTGATATAGAAAGGAATAGGTTTACTGACTCAACTAAAAAGTAAAAGAAAGGCCCTTCGCAGATGTAACACCCTCGAATCGGCCCTATGCAAGTTTTAGCCGTTTCCGCCAAACCCGCATAGAAGGATTCAAGGACGCCCACCAGGCACTTTCGTGCGAGTGGAAAACGAAGTAATAACATTACACAACAGTCCTCGATGGAACCCACAGAACAGATATATATACAACAGCGACTCCCTGAGTCAAGAATACAGATATACAATACAAAGATCCAAATCACCTTGAAAATGATAGAGCGTCCGACTACGGACAAGATGCAATGGGGCTAAGAGCCCTGAAGAATAACCAATGGCGTCCATAACCCTGCCCAGGCCACGCCGGAAGGGTAACCCCGCTAACGACGGCGATCTCAAACCTGCTAAAACAAAGGGGTGCCGACAAAGGGCAAAGTAAAAAGAGGAGCGTCAGTACTGAGGCCAGCACATGGCGAGGCTAGAATTCGGCGGCTCTCGCCTACATAGGTATGGTGGGCTGAAGTGGCTGCGCAGCGACATGAAACAACCTATAGAGACTCTGTAATACTGGTGGCTATAAGAGAGGGATAAGAAAGACCTATTCGGATCCAACCTGAAGCTAACAGCAAACATACCCATCCTGGTATTCCCCCTCGAGACCAATCGAGGAAGTCCAGCCGAGGAAACTCACACAGTTGGCAATTTTATTTAATCTTTCCATGGCCGTTAACCAACTTGCTATTCATCTCGGATACAGGTCAAATTATAACAGTAAACTTTAGTTATAGTTGTCTATGATCGAGAAACTGTGCTCCAAGTCATCCATAACCGCGGACACGGCTTTTCGAAAAGATTTAATCCTGCAGGGGTGCACCAAAGTATCCACACGCACTTCGACCCTTTTTGCCAGATCAATTAACATACACCCATCGGTATGTCGGCGGGGCCTAAGTCATGACGTTTCCCAGACCCAAAACAAGTACATGGGGGGCCACCCCACTAAGCTACCCGCACACGAAGTCGGCCGGCTCCGGAACGGACCCAGGGTTTGTGTCAATGGCTGTAAACGACTGGGAACCCGAAAAGTGTGACTGGCTTGTCGATACCGCGAAAACATTCCACATCCTAAACAGTACAGGTGCTCCACGCACAATCTTAAATAAAGCAGTAAAGCATGACATAAGTACAGAATAGTAATAAAGCCCCAAACTACTTGTGGCCCCCAGTACAGTGCTTTGAAATCAGGTAGTAAGCCAAACACTACAGGATTCGGTTCGGACTTGCTACCGATTGCAGGCTTGAAACTGCCGGATACCCAAACACTGCAGGAACAGCACGAGCATGCAGACCTTGGCCTTGGCGCTGAACAAACAGGAGAAAAGAGTCCCTGGCGACGGTTACTGTGAGCGGGCCGGCGAGTTCCTGACAGAACACAGAGGAGGCCCACCCCGCAGCGGCAGAGAGCGCCCACGGGGCGAAGCTCCAGAGAAGGCGCTCGAAGTGGAGGGTGAGGTCGCGAGGCGAGCAGAGTCGACGACCGAGAGGCGCGAGGGGCGGCGGGAGGCGCGGAGGAAGGAGGCGGTGGCGGTGGTTGGGTGTTGGGCCTACGCGGCAGAGGCCGGCGGCGGGCAAACTCAGGGTCGCTGGCGGCGAGCGCGGGGCGCGGCCGCCGGAGATGAGGCGTGGCAGAGAGAGGTGCGAGGCGCGAGGGGGGCGAGCAGAGGAGGGCGCGACGTCGGAGATGAGGACGACCAGCGGCGGGGTTCTCGGATGCGGAGGGCCGGGGTGGCCACAGAGAAGCGAGGCCGGAGGGATGGAGGCGAGGAGGAACCGTGGCGGCGGCGGACGACGGCGAGGAGAGGGCGGCGGCAGAGGCCGGGGCGAGGCCGGCCGCAGGGAAGGCGGGAGGGCTCGGTCTCGAGGAGAGGCCGGGGAGCGGTTGGTTGCGGGGGCTCGCCGGCCGGTGGTGAGGAGGCGGAGGTGGGGAAGGAGGCGGCGGCGGGAGCGCCAGGCGCTGGCGGCGGGGAAAGAGGAGAGGATGGAGGCGGGGACGGCACGCCGGCGGGGGAAGCGGGCGAGGTCACCGGTGAGGGGCGCGAGGCAGAGGCGAGCAAGCAGCAGCGGCGGCGGAGGTTGGTGCGGGAGAGGCGCGGGGAGAGAGAGAGGCGCGGGGCGCGTGGGTGGGTCGCGTGGGGACGTGGGGTGGGGCCCGCGCGGGTTGGCTGTGGGGTGAGGCAGGTGGAGACGGGGGAATCCCGAGGTGTCAGCTGGCTGGGCTGGCGCGCGTGTGCGAGTGCGTGGGTGTGGCTGTGTTAGGGAGTGGAGGGAGTTGAGGGGTGAGGTGGCAGCGGGTGAGTGGGTAGGGGATTGGCCAGGGTGATGTGGCACGCTGCAATAGGGTGAGGTGAGGTGGAGGGGGCTGGGTAGGATGGGGCTGGGTAGGATATTTGGTAGAATAGGTTTTGGGATTTAGACAGATTAGGGTTTTTAATTTGGAGGTGGCCGGCTAGGCTTTCGGGCCTGGCTGGTTGCCTCCTATAAAAATAATATAAATTTTGTTTATTTAAAACAGGGCTTTTGAAATCCGTTGGTAGACGAAACAAAATAATCCAGAGACCGGGTTTTAATTTGAAATCAAGACGGGGCGTTTAGAAATCAAGAACAGACTTTTTGAAAATAATTTTATGCGAACAAATGCAAGATGACATGACGATGCTCAAATGCAAGGTGGCATGATGACATGAGCATGCGGTCATGATGATGCAATGCACAAAAACACCGCGATTTTCTAGTAGTGGTTTTTGCGGGGCGCCACAGTAGAGGGAAGCATGGATTTGAAGTTTCATAAAGAGCCTCCAAAAATTATGGTACTTACTAGCTTTCAGCTCTCATTGCCCCTATCATAAGCATCTTAAAGTGATTAAGGTTAAAGTGACACAAATATGAGGATATGCTTGACAAGTTATAAGTTGAAAATCTCATGCCTCGTGCTTACGAGTACCGGACCTCATGCTACTCAACTTTGGTTTCGGGTAAGTTCTTGTCATTGTAAGTGTATGTGTATCATGGAGAAGTGCCAATGGGGTACCCCTTGCCCCATGACACACGAGCTATCCCATATCAAAATGACAAGGCAACAGACAATGAGTATCTCAGCGATCTTTTTATTTGCTATTTGCATAGGTTTTTATTAAAGATGCTTCAGAGAATACCACTATGGTTATGCTGCAAGTTTCCACCATGATTAGGCATGGCTTAGGCTAGCCGCCCAGGCGGTTCTCTAACACATATACCAACTCCATGAGCTTACAAGCTCCCATTTTATTTCACACCGCCGGGATCCATAAACAAAAGAACATGATATCAACTCAATAATAAGTGCAATGTTGAAAGCGTTCCCCATGATAGCATGGTTCTACTAATTCACAACTTATAAAGTGCAAGCATATACGCAACATAGATGAACACAATGGTTCAAGTTTATTAAATGCAAGAAAGTAAAGTGTGCCATCAAGTTTGTGAGAGCTTTAATCACTGGTTTTCACATAACAAGTTTAATTTGGAAGATAGATAAAACTCGAGAATTTACTTGAAATAGCAATAAATCTAATAGGTAGGTATGGTGGACACAAATGGCATAGGTTTTGGTTCAAGGATTGGATGCACGAGAAGCATTCCCTCTTAGTACAGGTTTTTGGCTAGCAAGGTTAGGTAGCAAGCAATAAGAGTTGAAGGAAACAAACAAACATACAAGTGATAGAAACAATCATGCAATCTTCCTTGGAAGCACAAAATTTCTTAACTAGAGAATACTAAGCTTATGAGAGAAACAAGAAAGAAAGATGATGAAATTATATTAAAGTACTTTTCTCTTTTCCATTCAAACCTTAAATAATGTTGCTACTAACCAGAGCTAAATTTGCCAAAACCAATTAAATTTACTAAATGATCCCAAAGTGATACCAATACTGACAACAAGATCAATCATATAACTGAAATTGCAAACTAAAATAAGATGTGCAAAAAGTAGATGATAGAACTTATCATTAATATTCCATAACGACAACTCACGCCAAGGGATACATAGATATCTAACTGGAGGGGAGATACTTCCACAATGCAAACCATCCTATATGATAACTTCTTTATTCATGATATGACTCTACTAAAAAGGTAAAAAGATGAAAGATAATGATGTGATATCGCGACACTCCCCCAAGCTTGGAACAAACCAAGGGGAAGCCAAAACCTGATTACGAATTCTTTCCCCACTCTTCCTCCTTAAAGTATTCTTTTCCTGCATGGTTAGAACGAGGCATATCCCAATTGGAGGGTAATTTTTCCTTGGGCATATTTTGGAATTGCTGCTCATGTATAAGGGTATGGAAGGGATTCTTGGTGCATGGAGGAGGTGACCGTGAAGCCAAGCAAAGGCGAGGAACCATCCCTCCAATGGACATCCATGTAGTCCTTCTGAACTTGGCAGGATTTGCCACCACTCCAATGCTTGCAATGGTAGTGCTGGTGTGCGGATGCTGGTCTTCCTTCGCTTCCTATTAAACTTCACTCTTGATCTCCTCCTCCTGCTTGGGGTCTTGGAGATCATCCTCCACAGGCTCCTTGCCCTTATCGTTGGTGGAGACCATCGTGCTTCTAAACTTGAGAATAGTTCCTGACAGAAACATATCGAAACGAAAACACGATGAGAACACAATATACGGACCTCAAGGGATCCGGTGGATTATATGTTACAAAGATTAACAACAAAATAAAGTTACTAGGAGAAAATGGGTGGGAGACAGGCTCCGGGGTGGCCACACCCCTGGTGGCGTGGCTAGGTGGGCCCGCGCCACGGGGTGGTGTGAGCCACCCGGGCTCTGTTTCCGTCCCTTTTCGACTCATTATTTTCCATGTTAGATAAAGACTGCAAAAATATAAATTGGAAAGTTTTTCATGGACCTTTTCTTACCAGAACTATTACCTATTCGAAAACAGACTATGCATGTTTCTGATTTTGGTGTTTAATAAATTCTTCCAGAGTCACCACTTGAATAACATCAATATCGTCATCGTAAAATCTCTAGAAATATAGTGCTTGAGTCTCTGACCATTCACCACTTGTGTAGTGTTATCTCTTAAGGAAGAAATTTTGATTGCACCTGAACGATACACCTCTTCAATAACAAAAGGTCGTTCCCATTTTAAAAGTAGTTTTCCTGCAAAAAATCTGAGATGAGACCTATACAATAGAACTTTCTCACCAACATGAAATTCTCTCTTAAGAATTCTCCTGTCATGCCATCTTTTAACTTTTTCCTTAAAGAGACTATCATTTTCATACGCTTCACTTCTCCACTCATCTAAAGAACTCAAGTCAAACAATGTTTTCTTACCAGCAAGTTTGAAATCTCTATTAAGTTCTTTCACTGCCCAATAAGCTTTGTGTTCTAATTCTAAAGGCAGTGACAAGCTTTTCCATAAACCATTTTTTAAGGAGACATTCCCATAGGATTTTTATAAGCAGTTCTATAAGCCCATAAAGCATCATCCAACCTTTTAGCCCATTTTTTTCTAGATCTATTGACAGTCTTCTGCAAGATGGATTTAATTTCTCTATTTGATAGTTCTACTTGCCCACTGGTTTGGGGATCATAAGCTGAAGCAATTCTATGATTAACATCATATTTAGCAAGGGTCTTCCTAAAGCCACCATGAATGAAATGTGAACCTCCATTAGTCATAAGATACCTAGGTACTCCAAACCTAGGAAATATAACATCCTTAAGCATTTTTAAAGAGGTCTCACCATCAACACTCTTTGCAGGTATGGCTTCTACCCACTTAGTAACATAATCAATGGCAACAAGAATATGAGTATAACCTTTTGAAGGAGGAAAAGGACCCATAAAGTCAAATCCCCAACAGTCAAATGGTTCAATAACAAGAGAGTAATGAATAGGCATTTTGTTGCGTCTAGAAATATTACCAACTCATTGACATTCATCACATGATAAGATAAACTTTCTTGCATCTTTAAAAGGGGTAGGACAATAAAAACCTGATTGTAGAACCTTTTGTGCGGTTCTATCTCCAGCGTGATGCCCTCCATAGGCACTACCATGACATTTCCACAATATCTCTTTTTGTTCATATTTTGGAATGCATCTTCGCATAATACCATCCACTCCCACTTTATATAAATGTGGGTCATCCCAAAAACAATGCCTCAAATCATAAAATAATTTATGTCTTTGCTGGGCTGTAAAAGTTGGAGGGAAATACTTGGAAACAATAAAGTTAGCATAATCAACATACCAGGGACTCTCTCGCGGGCTTACCTCTATTGCAGCCAACTGTTCGTTTGGAAAACTATCATTAATAGGCATAGGATCAAAAGAAATGTTTTCCAATTGAGATAAGTTATCAGCAACATGATTTTCAACACCTTACCTATCTACAATATGTAGATCGAACTCTTGTAAAAGTAACACCCATCTAATAAGCCTAGGCTTATCATCTTTCTTTGTCATAAGATACTTAATAGCAACATGATCAGTATGAATGGTAACTTTTGAATCAAGAATATAGGGTCTAAACTTATCACAAGAAAATACAATAGCTAAGAATTCTTTTTCAGTAGTAGCATAATTCTTTTGAGCTGCATCAAGAGTCTTACTAGCATAATGGGTGACATTCAACTTTTTATCTATTCGTTGTCCAAGAACAACACCTACAACAAAATCACTAGCGTCACACATAATTTCAAAGGGTAAATTCCAATCAGGTGGCTGGACAATAGGAGCAGTTATTAAAGCTTTCTTTAGAGTTTCGAACACCTCCTTACAATCATCATTAAAAAAAGGTACATATTTTTGGAGAAGATTAGTAAGAGGTTTTGATATCTTGGAGAAGTCTTTAATAAACCTTCTATAGAAACCAGCATGCCCAAGGATACTACGAATACCTTTGACATCCCTAGGACAGGGCATTTTCTCAATTTCTTCAACTTTGGCTCTGTCAACTTCAATGCCTCTTTCAGAAATTTTATGCCCAACGACAATTCCTTCATTAACCATGAAGTGGCATTTCTCCCAATTAAGAACAAGATTAGTTTCTTCGCATCTCTGCAAAACTTTATCAAGGTTGTGTAGACAATTATCAAAAGAAGTTCCATAGACGGAAAAATCATCCATGAATACTTCCACAATTTCCTCGCAAAAACCATGAAAGATAGTAGACATGCATCTTTGAAAAGTAGCAGGAGCATTACACAAACCAAAAGGCATACGCCTATAAGCATAAGTTCCATAAGGGCATGTAAAAGTGGTTTTCTCTTGATCTTGTTGTTTAACAGCAATTTGAGAGAACCTAGAGTATCCATCAAGAAAGCAAAAATGAGTCTTCTTAGACAACCTTTCTAACATTTGATCAATAAAAGGCAGTGGGCAATGATCTTTTCATTAGTAACTTTGTTAACCTTTCTGAAATCAATGTATATCCTATAACCAACTACTACTCTTTGGGGGATAAGCTCATTATTCTCATTAGGCACAACAATAATTCCTCCTTTCTTAGGGACACAATGAATAGGACTAACCCATTGACTATCAGCAATAGGATAAATAATACCAGCATCAAGGAGTTTTAATACCTCATTTCTTACCACTTCCTTCATCTTCGGATTTAAATGACGTTGATGTTCTACCACTGGTTTTGCATCAGGTTCTATATTAATAGCATGCTGACATATAGTAGGAGAAATCCCTTTTAAATCATCAAGATTATAACCCATAGCTCCTCGGTGTTTCTTCAATACTTCTAGTAATCTTTCCTCTTCCTTTCCTGAAAGTTTAGAACTAATAATAACAGGATATATTTTCTTATCATCAATGTAAGCATATTTAAGATCGTCAGGTAAAGGTTTCAGATCGAAAACCGGATCCTTCTTAGGTGGTAGTGTGGTACACAAATCTTCCATAGGTAAGTTATGCTTAAGCATCTTGGGTTGACGAAGGAGAATCTCGTCAATCTCATATCTTTCTTCCATGAAGATCTCACTTTCGTGGTGTTCCATATATTCCAAAGCATTGTTAGGAGCAAGAGAAATAGAAGCAAGTTGTTCAACTCTAAAATCCTCATCAGGCAATTCATTTTCATAAGGAATTTTAGCAAATTTCGAAAAATTCATAAGATTCTCCATCAAATTTAGTTAAAATTTTCTCCCTATTACAATCTATAATGGCTCCACAAGTGTTCAAGAAAGGTCTACCAAAAATGATAGGACAAGTTTTACTAGCAGCTGAACCAAGTACTAGGAAATCTGTAGGATATTTAATCTTACCACAAAAAACTACCACATCTCTTACAATACCAATTGGAGATGGTCTCTCTATTAGCAAGGTGAATAACCACGTTAATTTCCTCTAGTTCACAGGGACCAATTTCATGCATAATTTCTTTGTAAAGCTCAAAAGGAATAGCACTTGAACTTGCACCAACATCACATAAACCATAATAGCAATGATCACCAATTCTAACAGAAAGCACAGGGACATTAGCTTTCCTTGTTCTACTAGGATGTGAAACAATATTAGAAGCATCCTCACAAAAGATAATATGTCCATCTTCCACACTTTTAGTGATAAGGTCTTTCACAATTGCTACTGCAGGTTCAATGTTTATTTGTTCATCGGGTTTTACAGCTCTCTTTGTACTTTTGTTAACCACACTAGTTATCATAGAATGCTCCTTTACCTTATTCGGGAAAGGTATTTTCTCGATGTAAGGTTCGGGTAAATTATGATCAATGGTGCAAACTTCAGTACTTCTAGCAGGAACACAATCAAAAATATCTTTATATGGCGCATGGTACTTGTTCCATTCCTTTTTGGGAATTTCAATATAAGAGGCAAAGGCCTTAAAACAATTTGCAATAACTTGAGAATCAAGACCATAAGCATTACTAATATTATGGAAGTCATCAGTTCCCATAAAAGATTTAATGCATTCATAATCATAATTTATACCTAACTTTCTTCCTTTATCATTCTCCCATGCTTCAACATTGTGTCGAATCGAGGAACCCAATTTGCCTCGAGATTTTGGTAGAAAGACCAAGAAGGATTGGGAACCAAGTTGAATTTCAGCATAGCTTATCACCTGCAGACCGATGGATAGACTAAAAGAGTCAACCAAATCCTAAAGGATATGTTGAGAGCTTGTGTGTTAGAGTATGGATCAAAATGGGAAGATTGTCTGCCTTTTTGCGGAATTCTCATACAACAACGGTTATCAAGCCAGTTTGCAAATGGCCCCATTTGAGTTTTTATATGGAAGGAAGTGTCGTACCCCTTTGAATTGGTCGCAAGTTTTGCGGACCCGACATCCTACAGGAAGCCGAAGAGAAGGTTCACAAAGTACGTGAGCACCTCAAGACCGCCCAATCCAGACAAAAGAGTTATGCTGACAAGAGACGTAGATACCTGACTTTCAATGTCGGAGATTTTGTGTATCTCAAAGTTTCGCCGTTGAAAGGAACGCAATGTTTTAGTATGAAAGGAAAGTTAGCCCCCAGATATATTGGACCCTTCAAGATTCTGAACCATCGAGGAGAAGTATCTTATCAATTGGAACTGCCAGAGGAGATGTCAGCTATCCACAATGTGTTCCATATCTCGTTACTTCGCAAATGCTTAGAAGTGCCAGAGAAGACCGAAGTTTTCAAGAACATCGATCACCGAGCCATTGATATCAACAAGGATCTGACGTATCGTGAAGTGCCCATCCGTATCTTGGAGGAAGCTTATAGAGCCACCAGGACCCGGAGTATCAAATTTCTCAAGAACCAACGGAGCAACCATACCGAAGAAGAAGCCACTTGGGAGCGAGAAGATTACATTAGGACTGAGTTTCCAGATCTCTTTAGTTCCTAGTTTTCTTTCTTAAATCTCGGGACGAGATTTTGTTTAAGGGGGGAAGGTTTGTAACATCCCAAAACTTTAATCAAGGTTATCAAGATCCAAAGCACCTAAGTGAGGGTTAACAAAAACTTTTTATCATTAAAATAAATAAGAATGCATATGTGTGTTGCATTAATATAGAATTGTTTTGAATTGCCATGTTTGTTGGTTCTAATGGTTATAAAATGATTCAAAGGTGACTTCCACGTCATCTAGATCATTCCCAAGCAAAATCCAAAGAAAAAGAAATCAAATGGAATTAATAAATGCAAATGGTCAATTGTGCCATTTTAATCCACTAGGTCACTTTAGGTGTTCCTAGAAGTCAAATTCAAACAGAAACAATTCTAACTCTTTGCACCCCTTGCTAGTACAAGTAAAGATCTACCAAGGCCCACTTTGAAATCTTACAAAAACATTTGAACACTAATTTTAAATGGCATTTGAAAATGGAATCCATTTCATATGCATAGATCACACTTTTTCAAAAACCACTCAAATGAGTTCCCCCTGACAATCCCAAGCAGCCACAGATGCTTAAGCATATGACTAACACATCCAACAAAAATCATTTCAAAATTCAAATAAAATCTTCTTGCGGCCATTTTGTCAAACACTTGGCAGACAAAAATAAATCTGCCTAACTAACACTATTTGGATCAATGCTTTGTCGAGCCAATTGGGCTCAATCTTGTTCCCTTGGCTCCCCTAGCTCTAACCAGACCATAAAAAAGCTACCATTTAGCCCCCAGTAGCAATTCCGTGATGTCTACGCACTTCTATTCTTGTAGACAGTTGTTGGGCCTCCAAGTGCAGAAGTTTGTAGAATAGCATCAAGTTTTCCCTTAAGTGGATCACCCAAGGTTTATCGAAATCAGGGAGGAAGTGGTCAAAGGTATCCCCTCTCAAGCAATCCTGCAATCAAGATACAAGAAGTCTCTTGTGTCCCCAACACACCCAATACACTTGTCAGGTGTATAGGTGCACTAGTTCGGCAAAGAGATAGTGAAATACAAGTGGTATGGATAATTATAAGTGGTAACGGTGCTAGAAAATAGCTTGATGGCATGTGGTTGACGTGGGAAAAGACTAAAGGCAAACTGAAATAAAGACGGAAGCAAGCAAACATGTAATAGATCCAATTGCAAACAGTGTTTCAATGCTTAGAAACAAGGCCTAGGGATCATACTTTCACTAGTGAACACTCTCATATAAATATCTTCTCTTTATGGTACTACTCTTAACTACTCTCCCGTTGGACACTCTAATCATTGGTAGGGCTATAACAGCACTCCTCAAAGTTTGCTTTCCGCATCTCGATAAACCTACACTGTCACCTTGAGCACTAGATGGTTCAAACAAACACCACAATTTCATAAAGACATCCAAATCCAAATATAACTCATAACAAGTATTTGTAATCTCTAGCCTAAGTGCCACCATGGTGTGCACACTGTCAATTTCACACACATGGGGAGAGCAGAGATCTATTAAAGCACTTGAGTAGCAAGGTAGATCTACTTGATTACAAAGCTCATGATCATAATATGATCATGCATAGAGAGAGAGATGAACACATAGCTACCGGTAGAACCCTTAGCCTCGAGGAAGAACTACTCCCTCATCATCATGGGAATCAGCAACGGCGATGGAGATGGTGGTGGAGATCGATGGAGATGGCTTCGGGCGCACTTCCCCGTCCCTGTAGGGTGCCAGAACAGAGACTTTCTATCCCCCGAATCTCCCCTTCGGTGGCGGCGGCGCTGTGGAACTTTTCGTGGCTGGAGGCTTGACTCTTTAGGGTTTTGCATCGGGAGGCATCTTATAGGCGAAGAGGCAAGGTCGGTGGGCGGCCAGGGGGCCCACACCATGCCCTGGCGCGGCCAGGGGGACCCACACCTAGGGGTGGTGTGGCCACCATGTGGCCCCTCTCCGTCTCGTCTTCTAGCTCCGTGAGTCTTCTGGTAAAATATCGACTTTGGCTTTTGTCCGGTCCAATTCCGAGAATATTGATTTTCTGACTTTCCTGGAACCAAAAACAACAGAAAACATGCAACTGGCACTGTGGCATCTTGTTAATAGGTTAGTCCAAGAAAGTGTATAAAAATACTTCAAAGTGTGGACAAAACATAAGAAAGTAGATACTAAACAAGCATGGAATATCAAAAATTATAGATACTTTGCAACATACTAACATCCCCAAGCTTAACTCCTGCTCGTCCTCGAGTAGGTAAGTGATAAAAAGAAAGAATAATTTTTAGGTGACATGCACCATCACAAACTTTATCAAAGTATTTGTAAAACATTGATAGCTGGGATCATAGTACTTCAACATAGCATGAAAGACAAAGTTCTAACAATAAGACATAGCAACTATGTTGCAACATGAAAAGGCACAAACAAAAGATTCATGAATAACAATGCTTTGCAAGACGTTTGTTTGTTTCACATAAAGAAAACATAGCATAGTGGCATTCAACTTGTCCCTCATAGAGTAGCAAACATAAATGCATAGGACACCTTCAAAGTTCATAAGAGTGACTAGATACAAATAGTTTAAGAACAAGCAATATCAACTTATGCATCAATCAACAAGTCTTGGGACAATGCACATAGAACTAAGAATGGCCACTATGCTCTAAAAGTAGGTGCATAAAGATAGAAGGTGGAGACTCAACATAAAAGTAAAAGAAAGGCCTTCAGAGAAGGAAGTAGGGATTCAAGTTTCATAAAGAGCTTCCAAAAATAATGGTACTTATTAGCTTTCAGCTCTCATTGCCCCTATCATAAGCATCTTGAAGTGATTAAGGTTAAAGTGAACAAACTATTGAGTATATGCTTGACGAAGTATAAGTTGGAAATCTCATGTCCCTTGAATATGAGGGCTGCTCCTCATGCTACTCAAGTTTAGTCACCGGTAAGTTCTTGTCATTGTAAGTACATATGTATCATAGAGAACCGCCAACGGGGTACCCCTTGCCTGATGATACAGAAGAATCCCCATATCAAAATGACAAGGCAAGCAGACAACGAGCATCTCAGCAATCTTCTTATTTACCATGGGAATATGGTGCTTTTTTCTCTCTTTCCTCTTTTCATATATCTCTTTTTTCTCTTTTTTTCTCAATATCTGACTCTTTTTTATAAGAAGAATGCTTCATAGACAGCTCATTATGGTTACACTGCAGGTTTCCACCTTGACAGCATGGATTAGACCGGTGGCCCAGGAGTTTCTCTAACCCACATACATAACTCCATGGACTTACAAGCTCCCCTTTCATTTCACACCGATGACATCCATAGACAAAAGAGCATGATATCAACTAGGTACAAAGTACAAGTGCAATGTTGAAAGCGTTCCCCATTACAGCATGGTTCTGCTAATCCCCAACATATAAGTGCAAGCATATACAACATAGATGACACAATGGTTCAAGTTTATTAAGGGTAAGAAAAGTAAAGCGTGCCATCAAGTTCGTGAGAGCTTTAATCACTAATTTTCACATAAGTTTAATTCGGAAGGTAGATAAAAACATGAATATACTTGGGATAGAAAATGCTAATAGATAGGTAAGGTGGACTCTTTGGAATAACTTGGTTTTAGGAGTTGGATGCATTAGTGGAACTCATACTTGGTTGTGGAGGCTAGCAAAAGACTAGGAGCAACCAACTAAGAGAGCAATAATGGCCATAATCATGCAAAGTGGCAAAACATCATTGATTAAAGCATAAAGTGATATTACAAGTCAAAAACTAAAGGATCATCAAGGCTATGGTGACTTGGGATAGTCATAACATGGTGTGAGCATGTGCTAAGTCAACCCAAATAAAGCATCAAAGGAGAATACCACAATACTATGCCTTAATATGCTAAAACAACGCATGATCCTTCCAAGGCACATTAAGCAATCTCAATTGTTTATAACATGTCATGCTACAGCAAATATCACTAAGCATAAAGCCAAAACAATATCAAGCATGGCATGACAAAGCATAGGCCACAGCCAGAAACAAGCTCTCTTTACCACTTAAGCATGAACTTTCCTACTCTTTTCCAATCCAAACCAAACTATTTGAAAACCAGTGTATGAAAGAGGGGGTCCAACCAATTTATTCAGCAAACTAGGAAAACCAAGCAAACGAAAAACCAAAACAAAAACAAAAAAGAAGACGCTCCAAGAACAACACAACTGTGTATGAAACAATAAAAATGAAGTGTTTGGAAGAAACCTGGGATTTTTATTGATGAAGAAGGGGATGCCTTGGGCATCCCCAAGCTTTGAAGCTTGTACTTCTTGGATATTTCTTGGGGTGACACGCGTGGCATCCCCAAGCTTGACCTTTAGTCCATCGTTCATCTCATTACTCATTCCTCCCATACACCTGAAATTTTTCCTTCATACAAAACTTCACACGATCTTTATTAGCAACATTAGTGCACTCAAGATAATAGGTCTTTTAGGTTCAGTTCCACCACCAATAAAACTTCCATTAAAACACTAGCTACTGTAGCACATCCCTAAAAAAGCTCAATTCCCCAAAAGAACTCAAAAAGGAACCAACAAGAAGCATATGCAAATAATGGCAGAAATCTGTCAAAACAGACTAGCAGGTAAAGACGAATTTTTTCCAAGACGTTTTGTTGCTCAATTCAACAAGTGTTGAACTAACGAAAGTTAGATAACAACCTGGGGTAGAAGCCCAAACATTCATGCCTCAAATGGAACTATAGAGATTTTACACGAATGTTTACGGTGAAACACGGAAATCTGTTTCGGGACAGCAACTTTCCCAATCATTACTTCTCTCTCAATATAGGTTACTCTTGGCACAAAAAGCAAATAAAAAGGATAATGAGTAGTTATTACAGAGGTAATAACTTCCAAGACTCATCTAAAACTTTGGGTTATCTCCCAATAAGTACTTTTCTTTAACGCCTTTAAGTTAGGCATGATAGTTTGAGAAGATGCTCACATAAGAAATATGAATTGAGAGTAAAAGAGAGCATCAAGAAGCAAATTCAAAGCACATTTAAGTCTAACCCACTTCCTATGCATAGGAATATTGTAAAGAAACAAGTCATGAAAGCACAAAGCAACAAGCATAGAAAAGCAAAACAAGTGCAACTTCAAATTTTTCAAAATAAAGAGGGGAAACTTAATATTATTGAGATGCATAAAACCATGTTTCCCTCTCTCATAATAACATTCAGCAGCATCATGAATAAAATTAACAATATAACTATCACATGAAACATTCTTATCATGAGCCACATGCATAAAACAATTATTACTCTCCCTATAAGAATAGTCATTCTTATTAATCATAGTGGGAGCAAATACAACAAAATAGCTATCATTATTATTCTCATCACCATAATCATCAAATATAGGAGGCATATTGTAATCATAATTAATTTTCTCCTCAATAGTAGGTGGACTGAAAATATCATTTTCATCATTGTATTCATCATATATTGGAGGTTTGGTATCATCATAAGCAATAGAATAGCTATCTTCCAAAGGTAGGGAACTAAAAAGATCATTTTCATAAAAACTAGCTTCCTAGAGCTTAGATCTTTCCATAGCATTAACAATAATGGTGTCCAAAGAATTCATACTAATAACATTGCTATTAGCACACAAATAGAGTTCCATAGGTTTTTTAATTTTCTCTTCAAACACTTCATGTCCTAACTCAAGATAAATACTATAAAGCTCTCTAATTTTTTTTGTTTTCCATTAAGCCTAACTAGTGAAAATAAAATCAAGAAACAAAAAGATCTAATTGCATAATCTAAAGGGAATAACTTCGAGCACTCACACCGGAGGATGTGAGCACCTTTTACCTTACCTCCCTGGCAACGGCGCCAGAAAATAGCTTGATGTCTACGCACTTCAATTCTTGTAGAAAGTTGTTGGGCCTCCAAGTGTAGAGGTCTGTAGAACAGCAGCAAGTTTTCCCTTAAGTGGATCACCCAAGGTTTATTGAACTCGGGGAGGAAGTGGTCAAAGGTATCCCCTCTCAAACAATCCTGCAATCAAGATACAAGAAGTCTCTTGTGTCCCCAACACACCCAATACACTTGTCAGGTGTATAGGTGCACTAGTTCGGCGAAGAGATAGTGAAATACAAGTGGTATGGATAATTATAAGTGGTAACAGTGCTAGAAAATAACTTGATGGCGTGTGGTTGACGTGGGAAAGACTAAAGACAAACTGAAATAAAGATGGAAGCAAGCAAACATGTAACAGATCTAATTGCAAACGGTGTTTCAATGCTTAGAAACAAGGCCTAGGGATCATACTTTCACTAGTGAACACTCTCATATAAATATCTTCTCTTTATGATACTACTCTTAACTACTCTTCGGTTGGACACTCTAATCATTGGTAGGGCTATAATAGCACTCCTCAAAGTTCGCTTTTCGCATCTAGATAACCCCACACTGTCATCTTGAGCACTAGATGGTTCAAACAAACACCACAATTTCATAAAGACATCCAACTCCAAATATAACTCATAACAAGTATTTGTAGTCTCTAGCCTAAGTGCCACCATGGTGTCCACACTGTCAACTTCACACACATGGGGAGAGCACAGATCTATTAAAGCACTTGAGTAGCAAGGTAGATCTACTTGATTACAAAGCTCATGATCATAATATGATCATGCATAGAGAGAGAGATGAACTCATAGCTACAGGTAGAACCCTTAGCCTCGAGGAAGAACTACTCCCTCATCATCATGGGAATCAGCAATGGCGATGGAGATGGTGGTGGAGATCAATGGAGATGGCTTCGGGGGCACTTCCCCGTCCCGGCAGGGTACCGGAACAGAGACTTTCTATCCCCCGAATCTCCCCTTCAGTGGCGGCGGCGCTGCGGAACTTTTCGTGGCTGGAGGCTTGACTTTTTAGGGTTTTTGCATCGGGAGGCATCTTATAAGTGAAGAGGCAAGGTCGATGGGCGACCAGGGGGCCCACACCATGCCCTAGCGTGGCCAGGGGACCCGTTCCTAGGGGTGGTGTGGCCACCCTGTGGCCCCTCTCCGTCTCGTCTTCTGGCTCCGTGAGTCTTACAGTAAAATATCGACTTTGGCTTTTGTTCGGTCCAATTTCGAGAATATTGATTTTCTGACTTTCTTGGAACCAAAGACAGCAGAAAACAGGCAACTGGCACTATGGCATCTTATTAATAGGTTAGTCCAAAAAGTGTATAAAATACTTCAAAGTATGGACAAAACATAAGAAAGTAGATACTAAACAATCATGGAACATCAAAAATTATAGACATGTTTGCAACGTATCATGCCGCGCCACCTCGACGCCATGATCGTTGGCCGACCATGCCCACGTCGCAGTACACAGCCCCGCCCTCTTCCGCCACCCTAGGGAGGTAGGCGTGATCACACCACCGCCCTTGGTCCCTTCCTCGAGCCGTGCCAGCCCCTGGACCATCCCAAATCACCCGCGCATCGAGCCTCTGCATCATGCACGAAGCACGCCAGAGCGCCGTCCCCGACAGGCCCGCATGAGCCGTGCGTCGACCCCAGCTCGTGTGCGCCACTCTGCCATAACTCTAGCACCTCCCCAGACACGCCCATTTCCCGCCGCGCGACCAGCAGCCGCCATGAACCGCGTCGAGCACCGCCTCTGCCGCGTAGAGCGCCAGCCTTTCCCTACCGCATGCCACCACCTCTAGCGTCGCCTTTACGCCGTAGCTGACTGCCAGGAGGCAAGCCACCATCCGCCTACACCGCCCATGCCTCTAGCACCCTGTACCGTCGTCACCGACGAGCTCACCGTCTCCCTCACGCCCCTCGTCGAGCCTATATAAGGAGCCCTCCCCAGCACCAACTCCTCACACCACTCAACTCCCCTCTCTCTCAGAACCACCTCATCCCATCACCGGAACTGCTCGAGCAGCAGTTCGCCAGAATTGCGCCGGAGTTCGCCACAGCAGAGGAGGAAGAGCCCCGTCAATTTCGTCCACCCCAGGAGCCACCGCGACCTCGCCTGAGCCCGTCGTCGTCTCCTCGTTCGATCGCCCCCATTGCCAAGCCAGCTGGAGCCCTGGTATGCCCCCATTGCACCCCCATCGAGCCGCTAGGGTTCCGTCTCGCCGGCGACCAGTCTGTCGTCAACGATGAACTAGAGCCATCGATCTAGGTTCTAATCGTGCGGCCCACATCGCCCCATAGCGCTTCGCGTTAGAAGAGCCGTTGACATGCGGGACCCCCTGTTAGCTGTCCTCTGCGTCACGGATTGTAACTGGGCCGGCCCATTTTCTTTCCCGCGCTGGCCCTAGGATTCAAATATAGATTTTTCTTTTTAGACTTAATGTAGTTTCTATCCCCTTATTTAAAAATCAATTCAGAAAGATTTACTTAACCAAATGACATGATTGTTGGGAAGATAATTTAAATCTCTATCCAAGCCCATTGGATTTAAATCAATTAGAGTTATATATCATCTATAGCAAAAATAACAAAACAGAGACTTTTACACATTCAAACATTTGTCAAAAATAAACCATAATAGCTTTTGAGTTGATTTCAACTCTCAAAAATCACATTTGACCATACCTATCTGAATATGTAATAATTTTTAGTTTTGCATGCAGTGACTTTAGACTAGTACCAAAATAATGCTATATAGGCATTTCTAGTCACTTTAAATTATTTAAATATCAATCTTAAACTTTATAAAATGTGACCAAACCTTTAAATCACATTCCCATGTATTAGAATATGTGGTGATGACATGTGTCCACATGATCCCATATTTTAATTGGAGAATATTAAATCTTAATAAATTTCAATGAGTAGAAATTACTTTTCTTAAATAAAATAAATGAAACTAGTTTATTAAATCTTGTGATGAATATGATGATGCTAGATCATCAAGTGTATGCATTAGTGTACTAAATAGACTAGTTAAGTATTGTTTGGTGATTGTGTATTCCGTATGTATTTATAGACGATAGTACCGACCAAGTCTACGAAGAGGAGGAATTCTACCCCGAGGAAGAAGAGGAAAATTTCAACAACTACACCAACCAAGGCAAGCCTAGCACTTCAAGTAAACTGAGCAAGCCATCATTAACAATGCAAGCTAAGACTTGCAAGCTTGATAACCTAAGCAAATGTATTAGGCATGCTTGGTTATACATTTTGACTTATACCTACCCCAAGTCTTACTTACAAGCTTTACTTTCTTTTACTTTACCAAAGTTCTTTACTTTGTTTATAGATAGCATAAAGAGTATAAAACTTGTCCTATCTAGTTAGATGTCATTCTATGTCATGAGATTGATATTAGCATCCCACATTAGTGAACACTCTTAACTTAGTGATTAGAGCCAAACCAAAAACTTGATCACTTTACATGGGAATACTTGGTGAAAATGACTTATGAAAACCTTGGAATGATGAGTCATTCTATTGAGATGTTTTGACATGTGTTGAGAAACACAAATGGTTTATGATGATGAAAATGTTGAGGCATGAGCCTTAGCCCTTTATAAAAACTGATGGTTCAGTTCAGATGCGATACCATTCCAAATTTACCGTACAACCACAATACCTGAATTGGGTAAGGCTTAGCCGGAAGTTTATATGAATTAGTATGAGTTCCCACGCAGGAGAGGTCTAAGCTGAGGCTACCTCTCAATGTTGTCCACCAATGCAGTGCCTAGGATGGCAGATGGCCATGGCTAGGAGGCCAAGGTCATAGAAGAGGTTCTTATACTAGGGTGTGTAAAGGAAAGGTTATGTTTGATTATCTGCATAATAAGTATAATGATTCAGGGTTATCCCTGACAGATGTATCGAATTTTGTGGTGAAAGTGTACCACCTCTGCAGAGTGTCAAACTATTCGAATAGACGCGTCCGCGGTTATGGACAGTTGGAGTGGCCATACTGTTCCGTTGTCAGATGTGTTCAAAATGACTTATGAAATGAATTGTGACATGACTTGACCACAACATGGTTGTGACTGTGAAAACTAAGTTCCCACTTAGGTGATTTTAGAACTTTATTTTATCTTTCTTTGTTTCTGAACTCAGCTTAGGTTTCAAACTTAACTTTACAAATAAACTTAGAGTTAGCATTTCCTACTAGAACTACCTTACTTGTTAGTGATAGTTTGCGAGCACTTAAAGAGTACTCATGGCTTTGTCCCTGGCTATTCCCGTGGCCACACTATGAGGAGGACTATCCGGAAGAAGGACAATAGGACGGCTATGACAACTAGGATCATCTCCCATCGCCAGCATTGCCTGTTACACTGAAGATGGAGCCCACCGCTACGCTATTTATTCCGCTACTTGTTTGTATTAAGACTGGATCATCAGATCCTTTATTTGTGTAAGACCTTATTATGGTTTGTAATGGATGATATACTATGATATCCAATCTGTTATGTCTTGCAAAAATGGTAATCCTGGGATTGCAATGTATGGCATAACAGGCATCTGGGATTAAAAATCCCGGTGTTGACAAGTTGGTATCAGAGCCATCCTGACCATAGGAGATCCTAGTTAGAATGGACGTCCGAACAAAAACTTAGTTTGAAAACCAAAGTGAGTATTTGTGAAAATCTATTTCCCCTCTTACCCTTGAAATTATTTCAAAAAGATTCATGTTCCTCAAAAACTCTTACATTGCTACATAAAATTTGACACACTTGATCACCTCACTAAGTTTCTCATCCTAAATTCTTATAGATGGAAGTTCAGTACTTCAAGTTCTACCAGTTGGGTAACAGAGGCCAACTAATCTTCAAGATGGATCTTGATGCACTGTCTCTGAGTACCTGGAGCGTCCGCATCCCGAATTCTTCGGAGCTCAGCTCGACGACCACCCAAGAGGAGATTCAATGGCTAATAGTTGCTGATCTTCGAGGCAAGATGGAAGCACCACTTTCCAAGAAGATTGAATTCACTGTGAGAGAGAACAACTGGCTAGATGGATTAGCCAGGGCAATGCATGAAGCTGTCACTCGTCTTTGCGCACAGAATGTCAACTTGATCCAAGGAACCCGCTTTGCTCATTATGCAAGGCGTGATTCTATGGGAATGCCTCTGGAGATGCCAAGTCACCCGGAGTTGAAGTGCCAAGTGGACAACCTCGACTTCCTGCTGTATGACAGACAGAAGGAATTGGATAATGCTCGAGAGTACGCCAACCACAACCGTGCCATTGCCGCCTAGAAGGCCCAGACTTTCTCACTACTCGTCAAGGATCGTCAGTCACTTCGCCGTCAACGTGCAAAGAAGGATCGCATCATCGACCGTCTTTGCAAGAAGCTGGACGACCTCGAGAAGACCATCAAGGAGCAAGAAGTTCAGCTTACAGCCAAAGAAGAAGAGGAAGAAGGTGAAGACATCCAGGGTGATATTCACTCATACCTCAGCAATGATGATGACTATCTAGAGGATGATGCCATGGACTTCTACACAGACGATGATGACTCCGACTTCATCGATGATGAGTAGATGCACTAGAGCACCATCGTAGGAGTAAGAAGTATCGGTCCCATTGTATCTTAGCTTACAGAATGGTTCTTAAAACCATGTGTTTTCCTTTTGTTGTGGTGTGTGTGTGTTTGTATCGTGTGCTTTGCTTGAATGAATGAAGAGAAGTTAGTTTGCAAAACCTGAGTCAAACTCAAAGTCTTAGCTTTGAAACCAAAACCATAAACCTTAGCACTTTCCCTCTTACCCCATTATCTATCTCAATCTTCAGATGACTCGTGGAAACCGAGGAGGGAGCAGCTCATCGCAGGACCCAATCCTGTAGATTCTGCAGACGCTCATTGCAGACCGCGAAGCTAGTAGGGCAGAGTGCGAAGCAAATCTAGCCACCTTGCAGCAGATCGCCCAGATGGCCCACAACAATCAAGGCCATGGAAATCAGGATCATCATGGATCAAAACTCAAAAACTTCTAGAATACCAATCCCCCCATCTTTAGCAAATCTAAAGACCCGCTGGATGCTGATGATTGGTTACAGACCATGGAGAATAACTTAGAACTCGCTGGAGTGGATGCCAACGAGAAAGTTCTGTTTGCCACCCACTATCTGGCAAGAGATGCAAGAGCATGGTGGAACAGCACCAGTAACATGAACCACGGGCAAGTTATGACGTGGGAAGCTTTCAAAGTCAAGTTTAGCCGAACCCATGTGCCGCAGGGTTTAGTCACCAGAATAAGAGATGAGTTCAGTAGAGCATATATCTGAAACCTTACCCCGTCAGTTCAAGTGCAACAAGAGTCTAGCCCTACCCACCATAGACCAAGTCAGATAGTCTTTGAATACCCCGACGTATTCCCAAATGAATTGCCCGGTATGCCCCTAGATCGGGATATTGAGTTCATTATTGAACTGATCCCTGGAACCAGACCCATAGCTCAGAAACCCTATAGCATGAACCCATTAGAGTTAGTGGAACTGAAGAAGCAACTGGAGGCTATGCTGGAGAAAGGTTTGATTCAACCGAGCGCATCGCCATGGAGATCGCCCGTTCTGTTCGTCGACAAGAAAGATGGAGGCAACCGTTTGTGCACAGATTATCGGAAGCTAAATGATGTCACCATCAAGAACAAGTACCCATTGCCAAAGATAGAGGATCTGTTTGATCAGTTGACTGGTGCCAGAGTGTTCTCTAAGATTGATCTTAGGAGTGGTTATCACCAACTTAAGATTCGTGCAACGGATATTCCAAAGACCGCCTTTACCACCAGATATGGATTGTATGAGTATACGTCATGTCTTTTGGATTAACCAATGCCCCCGCTTATTTCATGAATCTCATGAATAAGATCTTTATGAATTTTCTAGATAAGTTTGTCATTGTGTTTATCGACGATATCCTTATCTACTCCAAGTCAAAAGAAGACCATGAGCAACATCTGAGAATCATCCTTGAAACCCTTAGAGAACATCAGTTGTATGCCAAGTTTAGCAAATGTGAGTTTTGGTTGAAGGAAGTAGGATTCCTAGGACATATTGTGTTGGCAGGAGGAGTCGCTGTTGATCCCACCAAGATCAAAGATGTTGAAGAATGGGAAGCCCCAACCACTCAAACCCAAGTCCGTGCATTTCTCGGATTAGCGGGATATTACCGCAAGTTCGTTGAAGGACTTTCGAGCATCGCAAGACCAATGACCCAATTGTTCAAGAAGGACAAGAAGTTTGAATGGACCGACAAATGTGAAGCAAGTTTCCAGGAGCTCAAAAAGAGATTGATTTCAGCCCCAATATTGATTATGCCAGATATCAAGAAGCCGTTTGATGTGTATTGTGATGCACCCAAGATTGGTCTCAGATGTGTAGTGATGCAAGAAGGCAAATTCATCGCATATCTGTCTCGACAACTGAAGCAGCATGAGCAGAACTACCCTACCCATGATCTCGAACTAGCAGTCGTAGTTTTAGCCTTGAAGACATGGCGTCATTACCTTATGGGTAATCGCTGTGAGATTTACTCAGATCACAAGAGCTTGAAGTATATTTTCACTCAGAAGGAGCTGTATATGAGGCAAAGGAGATGGATAGAGTTAATCAAGGATTATGACCTTGACATTCACTATCACCCCGGCAAAGACAATGTGGTAGCGGATGCTCTTAGCAGATTGTCGTGTAGGCTAAACACCATGATCAAGGAGAAGCAACCAAGTTTGCATGAGGAGTTGGAGCAGTTTAGAACTGAGCTTGTTAGCAAAGGATTTTTAGCTAGCATTGAACTTCAACCCACTTTGATCAGTCAAATCAAGGAAGCCCAGAAGGGAAATGCAAGTATCGACGGAATCAAGCATCGTATTGGTATAGGAAAGGTACCTGGATTCACCGAGGATGAAGAAGGAGTTTTGTGGTACAATGGACATATCTATGTGCTAGCAGATTTGGATCTGAAGCAAGTTATCATGCAAGAAGCTCATGATACTCTTTATTCTATCCACCCTGGAGGAACGAAGATGTATCAAGATTTGAAGGAACAATTTTGGTGGCACAAGATGAAGAGAGAAATCGAAAGCTACATCACCAAGTGTGATATCTGTCAAAGAGTCAAAGCGGAACATCAGAGACCCACAGGACTGTTGCAACAATTGCATATTCCGGAATGGAAATGGGATTCCATCGGAATGGACTTTATCACCGGTTTGCCTACTTCTAGTAGGGGAAATGACTCAATCTGGGTCATTGTTGATAGACTGTCCAAGGTAGCCCATTTTATACCTATCAAGACAACCTACCAGAGCTTGAAGCTAGCAGAGTTGTACATTGCTAGAATTGTTAGTCTGCATGGAACCCCCAAGACCATAGTGTCGGATCGAGGAACCCAATTTACCTCGAGATTTTGACAGAAAGTCCAAGAAGGATTGGGAACCAAGTTGAATTTCAGCATAGCTTATCACCCGCAGACCGATGGACAGACTGAAAGAGTCAACCAAATCCTAGAGGATATGTTGAGAGCTTGTGTGTTAGAGTACGGATCAAAATGGGAAGACTGTCTGCCTTTTGCAGAATTCTCATACAACAACAGTGATCAAGCCAGTTTGCAAATGGCCCCATTTGAGTTTTTATATGGAAGGAAGTGTCGTACCCCTTTGAATTTGTCGCAAGTAGGAGAGAGTCAGATTTTTGGACCCGACATCCTACAGGAAGCCGAAGAGAAGGTTCACAAAGTGCGTGAGCACCTCAAGACCGCCCAATCCAGAGAGAAGAGTTATGCAGACAATAGACGTAGATACCTGACTTTCAATGTCGGAGATTTTGTGTATCTCAAAGTTTCGCCGTTGAAAGGAACGCAATGTTTTAGTCTGAAAGGAAAGTTAGCCCCCAGATATATTGGACCCTTCAAGATTCTGAACCATCGAGGAGAAGTATCTTATAAACTGGAACTGCCAGAGGAGATGTCAGCTATCCACAATGTGTTCCATATCTCGTTACTTCGCAAATGCTTAGAAGTGCCAGAGAAGACCGAAGTTTTCAAGAACATCGATCACCGAGCCGTTGATATCAACAAGGATCTGACGTATCGTGAAGTGCCCATCCGTATCTTGGAGGAAGCTTATAGAGCCACCAGGACCCGAAGTATCAAATTTCTCAAGATCCAACGGAGCAACCATACCGAAGAAGAAGCCACTTGGGAGCGAGAAGATTACATTAGGACTGAGTTTCCAGATCTCTTTAGTTCCTAGTTTTCTTTCTTAAATCTCGGGACGAGATTTTGTTTAAGGGGGGAAGGTTTGTAACATCCCAAAACTTTAATCAAGGTTATCAAGATCCAAAGCACCTAAGTGAGGGTTAACAGAAACTTTTTATCATTAAAATAAATAAGAATGCATATGTGTGTTGCATTAATATAGAATTGTTTTGAATTGCCATGTTTGCTGGTTCTAATGGTTATAAAATGATTCAAAGGTGACTTCCACATCATCTAGATCATTCCCAAGAAAAATCCAAAGAAAAAGAAATCAAATGGAATTAATAAATGCAAATGGTCATTTGTGCCATTTTAATCCACTAGGTCACTTTAGGTGTTCCTAGAAGTCAAATTCAAACAGAAACAATTCTAACTCTTTGCACCCCTTGCTAGTACAAGTAAAGATCTACCAAGGCCCACATTGAAATCTTACAAAAACATTTGAAAATTAATTTTACATGGCATTTGAAAATGGAATCCTTTTCATATGCATAGATCACACTTTTTCAAAAACCACTCAAATGAGTTCCTCTTGACAATCCCAAGAAACCACAGATGCTTAAGCATATGACTAACACATCCACCAAAAATCATTTCAAAATTCAAATAAAATCTGCTTGCGGCCATTTTGTCAAACACTTGGCAGACAAAAATAAATCTGCCTAACTAACACTATTTGGATCAATGCTTTGTCGAGACAATTGGGCTCAATCTTGTTCCCTTGGCTCCCCTTGCTCTAACCATACCATAAACAAGCTACCATTTAGCCCCCAGCAGCAGTGCCGCGCCACCCCGACGCCATGATCGCGGGCCGACCATGCCCATGTCGTAGTACATAGCCCCGCCCTCTTCCGCCACCCCAGGGAGGTAGGCGTGATCACACCGCCGCCCTTGGTCCCTTCCCCGAGCCGTGCCAGCCCCTGGATCATACTTTCACTAGTGAACACTCTCATATAAATATCTTCTCTTTATGATACTACTCTTAACTACTCTCCGGTTGGACACTCTAATCATTGGTAGGGCTATAACAACACTCCTCAAAGTTCACTTTCCACATCTAGATAACCCCACACTGTCACCTTGAGCACTAGATGGTTCAAACAAACACCACAATTTCATAAAGACATCCAACTCCAAATATAACTCATAACAAGTATTTGTAATCTCTAGCCTAAGTGCCACCATGGTGTGCACACTTTCAACTTCACACACATGGGGAGAGCAGAGATCTATTAAAGCACTTGAGTAGCAAGGTAGATTTACTTGATTACAAAGCTCACGATCATAATATGATCATGCATAGAGAGAGATGAACACATAGCTACCGGTAGAACCCTTAGCCTCGAGGAAGAACTACTCCCTCATCATCATGGGAATCAACAACGGCGATGGAGATGGTGGTGGAGATCGATGGAGATGGCTTCGGGGGAACTTTCCCATCCCGGCAGGGTGCCGGAACAGAGACTTTCTATCCCTCGAATCTCCCCTTCGGTGGCGGCGGTGCTTCGGAACTTTTCGTTGCTGGAGGCTTGACTCTTTAGGGTTTCTGCATCGGGAGGCATCTTATAGGTGAAGAGGTAAGGTCGGTGGGCGGCCAGGGGGCCCACACCATGCCCTGGCATGGCTAGGGGGGGACCCGCGCCTATGCGTGGTGTGGCCACCCTATGGCCCCTCTCTGTGTCGTCTTCTGGCTCCGTGAGTCTTCCGGTAAAATATCGACTTTGGCTTTTGTCCGGTCCAATTCTGAGAATATTGATTTTCTGACTTTCCTGGAACCAAAAACAGCAGAAAACAGGCAACTGGCAGTGTGGCATCTTGTTAATAGGTTAGTCCAAAAAGTGTATAAGAATACTTCAAAGTGTGGACAAAACATAAGAAAGTAGATACTAAACAAGCATGGAACATCAAAAATTATAGATACGTTTGCAACGTATCATGCCACGCCACCCCGACGCCATGATCGTCGGTCGACCATGCCCACGTCGCATTACACAACCCTGCCCTTTTCTGCCGCCCCAGGGAGGTAGGCATGATCACACCGCCGCCCTTGGTCCCTTCCCCGAGCCGTGCCATCCCTTGGACCACCCCAAATCACCCGCGCACCGAGCCTCTACACCATGCACGGAGCACGCCAGAGCACCATCCCCAACAGGCCTGCACGAGCCGCGCCTCGACCCCGGCTCGTGTGCGCCACTCCGCCATAACTTGTGCACCTCTCCTGACACGCCCATTTCCTGCCGCGTGACCAGCAGCCGCCGTGAACCGCGTCGAGCACTGCCTCTGCCGCGCAGAGCGCCAGCCTTTCCCGACCGCATGCCACCGCCCCTAGCGTCACCTTTACACCGTAGCTGACCGCCAGGAGGCAATCCACCATCCGCCTACACTGCCCATGCCTCTAGCACCCTGTACCATCGTCACCGACGAGCTCACCATCGCCCTCACGGTCCTCTCGTCGAGCCTATATAAGGAGCCCTCCCCAGCACCAACTCCTCACACCACTCAACTTCCCTCTCTCTCAGAACCACCTCACCCCATCGCCAGAGCCACTCGAGCAGCAGTTCGCCGGAATTGCGCCGGAGTTCGCCACAGCAAAGGAGGAAGAGCCCCGTCGATTTCGTCCACCCCAGGAGCCACCGCGACCTTGCTTGGGCCCACCCGCATCTCCTCGTTCAATCGCCCCCATCGCCAAGCCAGTTGGAGCCCTGGTATGCCCCCATTGCACCCCCACCGAGCCTCTAGGGTTCCGTCTTGCCGGCGACCAGTCTGTCGTCGATGATGAACTAGATCCGTCGATCTAGGTTCTAATCGTGCAGCCCACATCGCCCCGTACCGCTTCGCGTTAGAAGAACCGCTGACATGCGGGACCCCCCTGTCAGCTGTCCTCTGCGCCACGGATTGTAACTGGGCCGGCCCATTTTCTTTCCCGCGCTGGCCCTAGGATTCAAATGTAGATTTTTCTTTTTAGGCTTAATCTAGTTTTTGTCCCCTTGTTTAAAAATCAATTCAGAAATATTTACTTAACCAAATGACATGATTCCAATTTTGCTGGGAAGATAATTTAAATCACTATCCAAGCCCGTTGGATTTAAATCAATTAGAGTTATAGATCATCTATAGCAAAAATAACAAACAGAGACTTTTACACATTCAAACATTTGTCAAAAATCAACCATAATAGCTTTTGAGTTGATTTCAACTCTGAAAACTCACATTTGACCATACCTATCTGAATATCTAATAATATTTAGTTTTGCATGCAGTGACTTTGGACTAGTACCAAAATAATGCTATATAGGCATTTATAGTCACTTTAAATTATTTAAATATAAATCTTAAACTTTATAAAATGTGACCAAACCTTTAAATCATATTCCCATGTATTAGAATATGTGGTGATGACATGTGTCCACATGATCCCATATTTTAATTGGAGAATATTAAATCTTAATAAATTTCAATGAGTAGAAATTACTTTTCTTAAATAAAATAAATGAAACTAGTTTATTAAATCTTGTGATGAATGTGATGATGCTAGATCATCAAGTGTGTGCATTAGTGTACTAAATAGACTAGTTAAGTATAGTTTGGTGATTGTGTATTCCGTATATATTTATAGACGATAGTACCGACCAATTCTACGAAGAGGAGGAATTCTACCCCGAGGAAGAAGAGGAAAATTTCAACCACTACACCAACCAAGGCAAGCCTAGCACTTCAAGTAAACTGAGCAAGCCATCATTAACAATGCAAGCTAACACTTGCAAGCTTGATAACCTAAGAAAATGTATTAGGCATGCTTGGTTATACATTTTGACTTATACCTACCCCAAGTCTTACTTATAAGCTTTACTTTCTTTTACTTTACCAAAGTTATTTACTTTGTTTATAGATAGCATAAAGAGTATAAAACTTGACCTACCTAGTTAGGTTTAGATGTCATTCTATGGCATGAGATTGATATTAGCCTCCCACATTAGTGAACACTCTTAACTTAGTGATTAGAGCCAAACCAAAAACTTGATCACTTTAGATGGGAATACTTGGTGAAAATGACTTATGAAAACCTTGGAATGATGAGTCATTCTATTGAGATGTTTTGACATGTGTTGAGAAACACAAATAGTTTATGATGATGAAAATGTTGAGGCATGAGCCTTAGCCCTTTATAAACACTGATGGTTGGGTTCGGATGCGATACCATTCCAAATTTACTGTACAACCACAATACCTGAATTGGGTAAGGCTTAGCCAGAAGTTTATATGCATTAGTATGAGTTCCCTCGCGGGAGAGGACTGAGCTGAGGCTACCTCTCAATGTTGTCCACCTATGCAGTGCCCAGGATGGCAGATGGCCATGGCTGGGAGGCCAAGCTCATAGGAGAGGTGCTTATACTAGGGTGTGTAAAGGAAAGGTTATGTTTGATTATTTGCATACTAAGTATGATGATTCAGGGTTATCCCTGACAGATGTATTGAATTTTGTGGTGAAAGTGTACCACCTCTATAGAGTGTCAAACTATTCCAATAGCCGCGTCCGCAGTTATGGACAGTTGGAGTGGCCATACTGTTCCGTTGTCAGATGTGTTCAAAATGACTTATGAAATGAATTGTGACATGACTTGACCACAACAGGGTTGTGACTATGTAAACTAAGTTCCCACTTAGGTGATTATAGAACTTTATTTTATCTTTCTTTGTTTCTGAACTCAGCTTAGGTTTCAAACTTAACTTTACAAATAAACTTAGAGTTAGCACTTCCTACTAGAACTACTTTACTTGTTAGTGATAGTTTGCGAGTACTTAAAGAGTACTCATGGCTTTGTCCCTGGCTATTCTCGTGGCTAGACTATGAGGAGGACTATCCAGAAGAAGGACAATAGGACGGCTACGACAACTAGGATCATCTCCCGTCGTCAGCATTGCCTGTGACACTGAAGATGGAGCCCACCGCTATGCTATTTATTCCGTTACTTATTTGTATTAAGACTGGATCATGAGATCCTTTATTTGTGTAAGACCTTATTATGGTTTGTAATGGATGATGTACTGTGATAACCAATCTGTTATGTCTCGCAAAAATGGTAATCGTAGGATTGCGATGTATGGCATAACAGGCATTTGGGATTAAAATCCGGGTGTTGACATACAAGAAAGTAATTAAGATAAAAACCTAACCACAACCTTAAAATTTGAGATCCTACACTCCCTTGTGCAAAGGTTTCCTAACGGGGGTTCAGGTTTCTGTCACTCCGGCAACCCCACGATTAGTATCCAAATACACAATGCATTCCCCTAGGCTCATAAAGGTGAAGTATCATGTAGTCGACGTTCACATGACACCACTAGAAGAATAATACCACAACTTAAATATCAAACCATTGAATCTTTCTCAACACAATTCCACTGCTAACAACATGACTTCTCCCATGTCCTCAAGAACTAAATGAACTACTCACGAGACATCATATGGATCAATATCAGAGATGAAATAATGATAAGTAACAATATGAACATGGACAATAATTCAATGGTTCCACTCAATAACATCAACTATGACAAGTAATCAATACCGGAAAGTTTCCCGTAAGAACTATGCAAGATTCAACCCAATTGTTACAATGGTACGGAGTGGTGATGATGGTGCTGGTGGAGATGGTGGTGGAGATGATGATGATGATCCCGATGAAGTCTAGCTTGATGATGGTGTTGATGGCGACAATCTTCCCTCTCCGGGAAGGAATTTCCCCGGTAGATTTCTGCCTGTCGGAGAGCTCTTTCTCTCTCTATAGTTTCCGCCCCGCAGAGGAGGTGGAATCTTTCTATGGTCCTCCCCGAACTTTAGGTTTCTAAGGAGAATATATACGTAGAAGGGCAATGCCAGACGTGAGCCAGGGTGGCCACACCACCTGGTGACGTGGCCAGGGTTGGCCCATGCCAGGGGGTGGTGTGGGCCCCCTGTGACCCATCTCCACTTCCCCTTCTGGAATTCTTTGTCTTCTGGAAAAATAGGAATTTCCGTATATTTTATGGGATTTTCTTATCTTCGCCAATATTTTATCCGGACAGTGCTTTTTCCATCAAAATCCTGACTCCGGTGGTTCATCCTTCAAAAGTCATCAACCATGCAAAAATAGATGAAATAACATAAGTATCATCTCTTAATATGAAATATATCAATGAATAACAGTAAATTATGATATAAAATAGTGATGCGAAATGGACGTATCAAGCTCCCTAGGCGGTAGTACCGCCAGTGGGCCGGTACTACCGGCCTAGGCCGGATCTGGCCCCAACAGGAAGAATTCCTTGGCCTCCTTTTAAGGCATCTCTCTCTTTCTTCTCACTTCTTCTTGCTCTATTTTTCTCTTGAGATTTTCCCTATTTGAGTCTAATCTCTTGAGCTTAACCGTTTCTCCCCTCTAATGATTCTTTCCTATATTTGAGGGGGAGATAGAGAAGATCTAGATCTACATTTTGACCAAACCAAATCACCTCTTTATGAGTGAATCTTTAGGATCTAGATCTTGGGGGATTTTGTGTTCTCTCTTTGATTCTTCCTCTCTTATTCCCCCAAGTGCTTTAGTAGCCTTGTTGGAATTTGAGAGTGAAGTATTAGAGTATCTTTGTGGTGTTCTTGCTATTTGCATTAGGTGCATCGGTTTGTGTTCTCCCCGGAGGATATGTTCGGTGAAATCAAGAAGCTTGTCCCTCTTGGGTTCTTGGAACCCTAGACAGTTGTGTGGCCTTTGTGGCGTGTTCTTGGGGCCTTCAATTAAGTTGTGAAGCTCTCCCTAATATTGAGGCCTTGGTGGCGATTATTGGGAGCCGCCAATTAAGTTGTGGAGATAGCCCCAATCTTGTATGGGTGTTGGGGATATACTTTCCGGGTATCCTCACAGTTCCTCGCTGACCAGGGTGGCCCACTTCGGGATATGCTTTCTTCTGATCGGCGACTATGGCCAACTATGCGGTTGATCCGCTCCCTTGGCTTCCATGGGGTCACCACATCATTGATGGAGGAGCGACGAGACTGCCGCGCACGTTCTACTTCCCAACACACGATCCGCCGCAACTTCATCAAGCCTATTGTGTGGCAATCGTGGAACCTCGACCCCCTGAAGCAGAGGCAGAGCAATAGAGGAATCAGGTTCGTAATTTCTTGGTGGGTCCGCTGAATCGCAATGTAGTCAATACCCAGCCTAGTGTTTTTGGGGTTGGTCTGTATCAGCTGAGCGGACCCAATGCTTGCCATGCTCTTGTGCAACACGGACACTTTCAGATTCAAGACAAATTTGTCAGATTTGTTTATGCTAATGATGCTGAAAATCATAGAGCTTCTAATGGTTTTCGAAACGGTTGGCTGATGTTTCTTGGTATCCCACCTGATTACCGTAATGAATATGACATAGCCAATGCGGTATCAACTTTCGGTAAATACCACTTTTGGAATCATGCTGACCCAATTATGGACCGTGTGCTTGTATTTGCTTCTTTCCCGGCAACGACTTTGGTTCCTAGAGATGTGGTATTTGGAAAATTTGCAACTGTGGGAGGGGCTAGAGAATCGTGGACTGCAACAGTTTATATTCTGTCAGCAGACTTTGTAGATGCCCTGCCTGCAGAGGAAAACCCCATGCCACCGGATGGAAACCCACATCCAATGCCAGGAAACATGATGGCTAATGACAACCTTTTTGTTGGACCACAGCACCCAGAGATAGGTTGGGATGCAGTGCAGATGCCAGAGGATGTTGGGGATGACGTTGGTGATCAGGAGGACAATGTGCAGCAAGAGGAGGTGATGCATGATGATCAGCAACCTATGGTTGTTGATGACTCTATTCAAGAGATCTCCTCTGCTAACCAGATCATGGAACATCATCAACATGTTGATTTGAACCTTAACCTGGGACTGAATTTACATAATCAGGTGGATGGCCCTGAATTTTTTGACTTCTTGCATGTGGGGATGGTTCAGGTGCGTTTTGGGCCGGCTGTTCCACCTGATATGAGATGGAGGCATATGTTTGAAAAGATGCCGCCAATGATGCTGTCTAGTGTTTTGCCGTTATCGCTTCAGTTTTCCCCCTTCAGGATATTAGAACTGAAATGATCATGGGATGTTGCGTTTGAGCCAGTTTTGACAGGATGGTTGTCTACCACTTCCTCAATGACCCAGTCCAGATCTGTGCTTTCTAGGAGGCGAAAATCAGTAGCCAGAACACTGTCATTTAATGAGGAGGATGAAGTGCTTGAAGCTCCAATATTTGCTGCCTCCCCTGGTACTATAATTAAGAAAAGGGCTCCTAGGAGTAAAAAACAGATTGTGAAACCTATGGAGAGAAGGTTTACAAGAAGCTGCTTAAAGGATGATGGACTGAGACCTAAATCTGTGTCTGATTGTACAATTAGTACAAAGAAAATAAAAAGGGCAAAACTACTGGTGCAGACTGATAATGCAGAGGAGGGTCTTAGAAGACAACAGAAGTTGAGTGTTGAGGAGGAGCAGGTAGACAGGAACACAGACTGGCCTGCTACTCCAGTGACTGTTATGCAGCATGTGGGATTACAGCTGGGTATTGATCCTGCTAAGCTAACTAAGGAGCAGCTTGATGCTGATCCTATGGTGGAACCAAACCTACACTCTGATGATGAATATAAGTCACTTAATGGTGCCAAAGACTTGCAAGATCATGAATCTTTCTATATCTTATTTGCAGTCATGTTATTTCTGTGGTTGGTGTCAGTTTGTGGATGTGTGGATGACTGTCAGAAAACTACTATTCGCTGTCTATTATGGTTTATGTGTTAAGTTCAAACCATGTATTTTGTGAAAGTTGGTTTATCTTGGTATTATGTATTGGGATATGGAATCTGCTTGTTCAACTGTTTAAATGTCTAGAATTACTAGAAGAAAATGGCGGGTGATGTCCTGGAATGTACGTGGTCTCAATGCAGAGAATCGACAGAGAGAGGTGTTTAATAAAATAAATGAAAGTGAATGTGATATTATTTGTTTACAAGAGACAAAATGTGAGAACTTTGACTGGAAGCTGATCAGAGGTTTTTGCCCCAAAAAGTTTGATAATTTTGTGTTTTCTCCATCTGTGGGAGCATCTGGCGGAATAATAGTGCTATGGAAGTCAACTGTGTTTGTTGGTGTACTTTTGGAGAATCTGAGATTTGGTCTGACAGTAAAATTCACTTCAACACATAATAATGATTCTTGGGTACTTGTTAACGTGTATGGGCCATGCTCTGGGGTGGAAAGGGACCAGTTTGTTTCCTGGCTATATAATATTCAGATTCCAACTGCTGAAAATTGGCTTCTTTTAGAAGACTTTAATTTTATAAGATCAAATGACAACCGAAACAGACCGGGGGGGAATCTTTATGACATGTTTTTGTTTAATGAGATCATTGGACATTTGGGTTTGCTGGAGCTACCTCTAACAGGAAGATCATTTACATGGTCAAATATGCAGTATGTACCTCTACTTGAACAGTTAGACTGGTTTTTCACGAGTGCTAACTGGATTTCAGTATATCCCAACTCTATTGTGCTCCCACTCGCTAACACTGGTTCAGACCATATTCCTTGTGTGGTCAGTGTGGACACAAATATCCCCAAAACAAATATTTTTCGCTTTGAGAACTAGTGGGTGGACTTGCCAGGATTTGGAGATTGTGTTGCTAAGTCATGGAAAAATCTCTCTAGGAAATCGTACAGTTCAGCTATTTTGGCAGATAAACTTAAAAAATCTGAGATATGATATTAAAAAATGGCAAGTGAGCTTATCCAGATTGAAATTGTTAATTCAAAGATGCAATAAGGTGATTCTCAGCTTAGATACTCTAGAGGAGCATCGACCATTGTTTTGTCCGGAATTTAACTTTCGGAAAATAGTATAACAACACTTGGATGGGCTCTTGTTAGCTGAATGCAATTATTGGAGAAAGAGATGTACAATAGGTTGGATTAAACAAGGGGAAGATAACACAAAAATTTTCCATGCAATGACATCTGAAAGATTTCGCAGGAATAACATAGCTTTACTGAGAGATGACAGTGGAAATGAACTGTCTGACCATGAGTTGATGGCAGGCCTACTTTGGAATAGCTATAAAAAGAAAATGGGACATTCTGATGGCATTGAGGTGCAATTTAATCTGGCTAGTCTGTTATCAAACATGGATGATTTAGATGAACTCACTGTACCATTTACGAAAAAAGAAATGGATGATATTATTACCTGTATGCCTGCGGATCGTGCACCTGGGCCGGATGGATTCAATGGGCTATTCTTAAAGAAATGTTAGTCCATTATTCAAACTGACTTTTACCGCCTGGCTGAGGACTTTCATCGCGGTTCCATCAGATTGGAAAATATTAATGGATCTTATATCACTTTGGTGCCAAAGAAGCAGGCACCTTTGGAGGTTAATGATTTTCGTCCTATTTCATTAACTAATGTTTGCCTGAAATTTCTCACAAAACTGTTGGCACATAGACTACAAGAAAAAATTCTCCAGTGTATACACAAAAACCAATATGGCTTTTTAAGATCTAGATCAATACAAGACTGCTTGGCTTGGGCTTTTGAGTATCTTTTTCTATGCAATGTCTCCAAAAAACCAATTATTATCCTTAAGTTGGATTTTGCTAAGGCATTTGATACAGTGGAACATGAGGCGATTATTCAAATTATGCGTCATAAAGGGTTTAACGAAACTTGGATCAGCTGGATAAAATCGATTATGTCATCTAGTACTTCCTCTATTCTTTTAAATGGAATCCATGGTAAACAGTTCCACTGTAAACGTGGTGTGCGGCAAGGTGATCCATTATCACCTCTGTTATATACTTTTTGCTCAGATCTTTTGCAATTTGTAGTTAATGAGGCTGTGACGAGGGGTGAGATCTGTAGGCCAATTGAGACGATAGATATGGATTTCCCGATTATACAATATGCAGACGATACATTGTTGATTATACCTGTAGAAATTGAACAGTTGAGCCTTAAAACAACTGCTGCATAAATTCTCTCTCTCTACGGGTTTGAAAATCAATTATAATAAATCCCAGATGATGCCTATCAATACTTCAGCAGACATGATGTAAAGATTATCGGAGGATTTTGGTTGTCAAGTAGGATGTATGTCGTTTACTTATCTTGGACTGCCGCTTGGTACTACACGTCCAACTATTAGTGAACTAACGCCTCTGGTTAGCCGGCTGGAGCGGAAGTTAACTTCAAGTTCTAGCTTTTTATCTCAAGGTGCTAGGCTGCAGCTGATAAATTCGGCATTATCGTCAATACCGTTACATTTTCTATGTACATTGAAACTACCTAAGAGTTTGACTATTCAGTTGGATAGGATTTTAAGACAGTGCCTCTGGAGAGACAAATCAGGTGAACCTAAGCAATCTCTTACTGCATGGGAACTAGTATGCTTACCAAAGGATAAAGGGGGGCTAGGGGTGGTTGATTTCCAGAAAAAGAATATTGTTTTACTGATCAAATTTCTGGATAAGTTTTATAATAAAAAGGATGTTCCATGGGTGCAGCTGGTATGAAGTGCACACTATGAGAATAAAGTTCCACATGCAGAGAATTTGAGGGGATCTTTTTGGTGGCGTGATGTATTAAAACAGGTTGGCAATTTTAGAGGAGTGGCTGCAGTGAAGCTTGGCAAGGGTGACACTTTTCTCTTCTGGTCAGATAATTGGTCGTTACAGGGGAATGTTCAACCACTTAAGTACAGATTTCCAAGACTGTTCTCTTTCGTTTTAAATGAAAATATGTCTGTTGAGAGGGTATACTCGGAGAGTGATCTCCTTTCTCTATTTTATTTGCCATTATCCACGGGTGCTTACCAGGAACTGAATGTGCTACAATCGATTATGGAGACTAACCCTTTGTTGATCAAAATGATTGCTAGTCATACCTTTGGGGGGAGAACTATTTCCCTGGGTAGTTTTACAAGTTCATACATCAGCATATTCAGGCACCTGTTATGTATTCTTGGATCTGGAAATCTAGTTGCATGATGAAAATGAAAGTATTTGTCTGGCTCCTAATGAGAGATAGACTTCATACAAGAGATCTGCTGCAGCATCGACACTGGCATGTCACTGATGCAACACATTGTGAGTTATGCTCCACCCAGGCATATGAAGATAGGATACATTTATTTTTTTAGTGCAACTTTAGTGTCAGGGTGTGGAATTACCTGCAGATTACCTAGTATATATATGATGACATTCAGCATCCAATGTCATGGGCAAAGAAAGAGTTTGGACAACCATTTTTTATGGAAGTGGTTATTTTGGCCTGCTGGAACATTTGGATCATCAGAAATAGGAAGATATTTGACCAGGAACGGCCCTCTTTTGCAAAGTGGAAAGCAAAGTTTGTGCAGGATATAACAATGTTACAGCATAGAATTAAGGCAAAGATCAGACCATCATTATTAACATGGATTGCTAACCTCCCCTAGTTTTTGGTTTCTCTTGTATAGCCCATGTATATATATAGGTTTCTAAGGTAGTTTTCTCTCGTTTAAACCTTTTTCTATAACTTTGGGTGTTGAGTTTGAGTAATAAAATTGATGTGGGGTAGTTGCCTCACAGTTCACAGTAAAAAAAAACGTCTCTCTCATCGTTCTCGATGAGACTTGGATTCCGGCTAGGGAGACCGTGACTGCTTATACAATCATGTCTTTTGGCAAGATCGATGTTTACATCGGTTTCGCTGAACCTGCCCAACCCACCCCAGCGGTGATGATAGAAGCAGAAGAATCTTCTGGGTCCTCTTTGTCCGCAGAGGCGGCAGAGTTCCGAATCTCAAAAAACCCTAATCCCACCCAGCCCGCACCAGTTGCGGAGATAGTGGAGAAATCTGAGCCTGAAGAAGACCTCACGGTCCAAGTCGAATCTGGAGTGGATCTCCCTGGAGAAGCCGGATCCCAGATCGACCCACCCGTGGAAGTCGAAATCCAGGAGGAGCATATCAATGACACTGATTCCGGCTCTGATGATGCCGGGACAGACATGCCTTTCCTCAGGTACACACTAAGACGTATGATACTGCAAGGCGCTAGCGCAGATGCAATCCTCGAAACCATTAAAAGTTTCGATATGGCTGATCGCGAAAGCCGCGGGTACCTCAGGAAGCACGCATCGCACTTCGTCGGGTATGTCGGATCCAGATCCGGCTCTGCCGATGCTGGAGAAAACACCGACTCAGTGCTGGAGGCAATTGGAACAAACGCCGATGTTCCCGCATCCTCGGATGAATCCATGACGTTGGCAGATTTCCGAAAGTTCTCCGCGGAATATGAAGAGGAGTACAACTCCAAAGCTGCAGAAGAAGGAGAAGCCATGGATGAAGCATCCGGGGAACACTCTCCCAAAGCGCAGCATGACATGGACGTCGGAGATAATCCCGAAGTCCAGATGTCCGAAAGTACCGATCAGAGCTTGACTCCGGGAAACGGACCCAAAGCCGTTTTTGCTACCGGCGCTGCCAAGAAGGCAAATAAGAAGAACAAGACCCCGGCAAAAGACCCCCTCACAGAGGAGGTTATCGCCGAGGAATAGGAAGAAGACTCGGATGGATCACTTATCCCAGACGAGCCAAAAAAAGAAGCATCGGTGGATGGACATGTGATCACTGAAGGTGCGCGTAAACTCATCGATGCCGCTTTAACCACACCTATCCCTACAGCTGCATAACTTACTGCAGATGAGCTGGACGAAAGGGCCCAAGCCCTAGAAGCGCATCGTCAACAACTCCTCGATGAAGCTAAAAACATCGAGGTAGAGAAGAAACGCATGTCAACCAAGGAATACATGTCTCGGTTGCATCAGAAGACACGGAAGCGTCACATCAATGATGACCAATTCCCGCGTGTCTGTGCCGTCCTTTTTAGGGACGAGATGGGGAAACCACAGAAAGACAACAATGGAGATTGGGTATACCCAACCCCAGTACAGAATACCGTGGCAGCCCGAGAAATTCTATCGTCTACCTTGCAGTACCCTCTGGTCACTTGCCATATCTCCATGTTTCCATGGTGGCTCATGACCATGGTGAGAGCGTTCTGCGCAGCAGTCCGTGCGTAGGACATGTTCCAGTCCCGAACAAGCTGCGGCATCTCCTTGGCCTTCTCCCGCACCTGAAAATCCGACATGCTTGGCATGTCTAGAATCCTAAGGGACTCGCCAATGTTCTCAAGGGACTGGCGGTAGTCATGAAGAAGATCACCGACTTGGGTAAGCCGGTGGGTGCGGGGCTCGGACGAGGAAGAGTCCGTCAAGTTCAGAGGACCTATACACAAAACAAGTTAAGAAAAAAAACCGACAATGATAGAAGTCCAAGAAAAGATAAGTCAGAGAGGGGAAACATACCAAGAATGACGTCGTCAATCTTGGCCTTCTCCTCCCGGAGACTCTAGAGTTCAGCCTGGAGCGCCTAGGAGATGTCCTTCTCTCTGCCAAGCTCATTCTTGAGGTCCGAAATAACTTTATCTTGAGCGTCAATCTTGCGATCGCGCTCTTCAGTGGCCATGGAGGAGGATTCCAGGACTTGAGCTATGCTTGTTTCATGATCCGCCTTGAGATTATCCAGCTCTTGGCGAAGTCCCTTGTTCTCCACCACTAGGGTCTTGAGGTTCTCGGCCTCTTCAATCATAGCTATGGATTGTTTCACCAACGCTGTAAGTCAAAAAGAACAACAGTTCAGAAAAATTCGACATTGAAAAAGCAAAAGACAAGGTTTGAATCTCGAAATGTTTACCTTCGTCTTCATCCTTGGCTACCTTGAGCTCATCATTTTTAAGACAGAGAGCTTTGATCTCTCTCCGCTTATCACAGACATTGGATAATAATTCCTGGTTATAGGAACATACTTTCTGTAAGTCAGAATACCCAAAGTCAGAAAGCTACTTAAGACTCGGGCTAATATTTTTTGCTAAATATCAACACGAGCCTTGGGGGATACACTAGTTCATTCTTTGGCATCCTAATGAAGCATAAACTCGGATTCTATATCCTACTTCATGCTTGGGGCTAGAGGATATGATATAACATAATGTAAAAACAAGAGTTGGAATTCCGACTTACATATTGCTCGTAGGTGAGTTTGTCTAAACCCGCGTTCACTTCAGCTGCCACCTTCTCGGCGAGGGTAAGAGGGATCACTGGGGCTGTTGGAAGCTCGCCAGTCCTGATCCTCTCGTTGCGAAGGCGGACTTGAGCGAGAAGGTCAGAGAACTTGACGTCCTCTGCTTCTTGCGCTTCCTCCTCGGGGGATAGATGGCTTTTGTCCAGGACTTGCCTGGCCAGCCGCTAGATTTCCTCTACAGATTTCCAAGATAGGCCAAACTTGGCAAGTCCCGGATTGCTGAGGAGGTTTTCAGCGAAGACTTCAGCCGAGAGATCATTACCCGAAGAGGGTTCACCCTTATCTTGAGCTGATGCACCCATGGTGACGTCAGTCTGCGACCCAAGGATCGCAGGCTCCGTTGGAGGAGCCGGATCTTCTGCGACCACCGGAGAAGGAATGATCGCCAGAGTTGCAGAAGGTTGAGGGGCAGGAGTTGGAGGAGCCACGGCAGGAGAAGCTATGGTGAGCTTCGTCTGTCGTAGGGGCTTCGCAGGAATCCCTTTCCCCTTACCCTTGATGAGAGGCTTTGCTCTGAGAATGTAGTAAAGTCAGAAACATTACATCTCAAAAAAAATTCAAGAAAGGTACAAAGGCGGAAATTGTGAATGAAAGTTACCTCTTCACAACAGGCACTTCCTTTGTGCCAACAGCCACTGTCGGAGCTTTGCGCTTCTTGAGTGCAAGGTCCGGCAATGGGACCACTTCAGTCACCTGAGAAACCTTAGGAGGATATCCTTCGAGTGGAGCAAGCTCTGACTCGGGGAGGTCAGCAAGCTAAAAACAAGAAAGCATATCAACACTGTAGTATATAACTTAGAGATTGGAACACATAAAAGGTGTATTGATGGAAGCTTATCGGCACCACGGGGTTTTCCGCTGTGTAATCCAGAGAAATCTCCGGAATCCTCCTCTCGATCCGCTCCTTGATCAGCCACTTGATCTTGCTGATGTGGCCTTGAGTGGTATAGAATTTGGGGCTGATGCGAAGGGAGTATTTTTTGGAAGACGTGATGGAGTGCATCAGTCTATCCCCGTGGTACTGAAGTGGCTGGATCCGACGTGAGACCCATCACTGGACCAAGTCGGATCCCTTCAGACCCATGTGTTTGATCAGATATTCGATCCGCCTCTTAGCGAGGATCAGATCGTCGGTGAGAGCCGGAGCAGCCTCGTCCCATGAAGGCTGGGCTGTGGCGGCACCGTCGACAAAAGCCGGCAAAGCAGTAGCTTTGCCGGGAGCCGGAATATCCCTATGGTAGAAAAAAGTGGCTGGCCATTGTTTGACTGAGTCACTGGCAGAAATTTTGGGATATGCCCGGTCTCGTCTAACAGAAAAGCTAATGGTGCCGGTGATGTAAGGAACACCGGCAGTGATGGAATTTCTCCGGACATGAAAATAATACCGGAAGAGAAGCAAACTCGGCCTAATGCCGAGAAAGCCCTCACAAAGCGCAGCATATGCGCTCATTTCTAGAAGAGAATTGGGAGGAAGATTGTGGAGTTGAACTCCATAGTGATCTATCACCTCGGAGAAGAACTCCGAGGAAGGAAAAGACAGACCTCGGTCCAGATGGGTGCCAAAGTGGACACGCTCGCCCTCGCGCGGGTTGGGGACGGTTTCACCGGAGCCGGTCCGCCAGTCGCCGGCGGCGAGAAGCCCCTCCTTCTCCACGTTCTTGAGGCCGTCCTCGTCAAGGGCGTAGGGGATCCAGATTCCTCGGAAGCTCTCCTTCTCCGCAGCTGCTTCCGCCGATGCTGCCGCCGCTGCCGCCGCCAAACTAGAGGAAGAAGATGATGAAGCCACTTTTCTCTGGTGAGAAAGTGACCTAGAAGGGGCAGCACTAGGAGCTCTGTGGGGGGAGGGCGAGGAGGCTCTGAGCGCGCAGGGGGATTGGGAGGAAAGGAACGGCAAAGGACTGGTGGAAAGGAGAAGAAGAAATCCGAACCCCTTATATCCACCTACCTGCGCCAAGATTCGTGTAAAAGCTATAGTGTAACCGCCACGTGCCGTGGAAAGAACTGGGAAGGGCCCACACGATGATTGCGTCGCCTCGATCTCCATGCACACATTGAAACGGCGCCTCGGTTCCGCGAACCGTGGACCCACCAACGGTCGTGCTGACGGAACGTCTGTCAGATGACGTGACTTGACCATGCTTGTGTCAGGTGCGTTAGAGACCAAGTTCCGGCTTAGTTTAAAAGCGAGCTGGAAAATCTGAGTAACCTATTGAAAGGTCCGACTTACTTTTAAGACCCGGATCGTATTTTTTGTTGTGAAGTTTCAGGAATCCTTCAAGATTCTGCAAGCCGAAGATCAAGCTAGACGATGATAAAATCCGACTTTGGATCTTGGAGGCCTCTGGGGGTTGCTGTTGGGGATATACTTTCTGGGTATCCTCACAGTTCCTCGCTAACCAGGGTGGCCCACTTCGGGTTAGAGCTTTGCTTACGGGCGGCCCAGTTAGAGAGAGAGAAGACGGAATCCAATCCGGCTACGGGAAGGCCCAGAAGACTTACCGACTTAGGCCCATAATGTTACTTGTAGTTCAAGATGTACTCTGTAACCAACTCTTAGTCGTAGCCGGATTGATCTCTCCTGTAAACCCTAGGCTGGATATCTATATAAGCCGTCCTAGGGAGAGCCTTTAGGGCGAACACCTTACAACACAATAGTCTACAATCTCAACTCGCACAGGTGAAACCCTTGTAACCCATATTCCGGCAATGCCGTATTACTGGATTGCTAGCACGAGTAGGATTCGTCCAAAGCTGACGGATTCGAACCTGGGTAAACTTGTGTGCTCACCGTCCTGGAATACCGTACGTCTCACACCCCTCTCTTCTGCATGCCTCGAGGACCCCCTCATGGCGTACTTGTCCTCAATCCGATGACAACGGGTTCGGTGACAACCCTCAAGTGTCCCATAGTGGAACAGGTGCTTGCCACGTGGTGGGTGCTCGGGAGAATATGATGAGTCATTTTGTGGCATTGGTGGTCTTAGTACCGCCCACCCCTCTAACGAGACGTACTCCCTTATTGGGAGGAACTCAGTAAAATATCATCGTCCTCGCGTGCCTCGGTTATCTCTATACCCGAGCTCTTTACTTATGCACTTTACATTGTGATAGCCTTCATGCTTGAAGTAATCTATCTTGCTATCATATTGTTGATTGTCTTACTTAGCATAAGTTGTTGGTGCACATAGGTGAACCTTAGTATATCTAGGCTTTGTGCTTGTCAAAAGAAAACGCTAGTTTTATTCCGCCATTGTTAGCCCATCTTGTAAAAGTTTTAAATCACCTATTCACCCCCTCTAGGCGACATCTGTGATATTTCACCTTCATTCTCGTTCCACGCTGCCTCATGTCCGCCACCTCGAGCCCCTCCACGCCGAGCACGACCACCTCCACGGCCAGCCGCACGCCCACCACGGTCAGCAGTAAAATTCTTGCCCTCACGATCGCCTTCCCAAGCCGTCCCATAGCTTTTACGAACTCGTGGGGTGCTCAGATGCAAGGATCCTCTGCAACCAACATCCATTTGCCAAAATGCAGATCATCTGCTGCGTGCTCACCCGAACTACACTCTAGGTGTTCATGCCCCATCATGCCACAGAAAGAACAAAATTTAGGGATTTTTTCATACTTGATCAGTAGCCGCATACTATCACTTCCCTCCGGTGAGAACGTCACCACCCAGGTAGAGGTTTGTCAGCACGTATATATACTCTGGCCCGCTGAAACTCTCCATTGCCGAAAAACGTCACCTTCATCTCAGCTTTCTCCACCTCTCCCACCTTCACAGCTAACTGCTTGAGGATGTTTTCAGTTCGGTATAGAGGCAGGATGCGATGTATTTGGACCCAAGCTAGAACTCTATTCGGTACCACCGCTGGGGCAGAAGTTTTACCATCATATTTTTCAAGCATCAAGGCGCAGTCCCGGAAGAGCCATGGCCCTTCAAGCATGATGAGATTCCAGTCCCCAAGGAAAAACGCTTGTATCAGAAATAGATTCTTCCCAATTGGTCTGAAAGTCACTTCCCTCGTAGCGTTCCACGCTTCCCTCATCGTCTTCTCCAATGATAGATCACTAAATCCCTTGACAGTCAGAAGCTTGGCGACCGCCATCCACTTCACTTCCGGCAGGTTCCCCTGATCCACCTTCGCTAGAACCACTCCTTCCCTCTCCATCTCGCTCAGGTTGAGCTTGCTAAGTAGCTCAGCCACATCGACAAACCTCGCCTCCTTTGACGATCCTGCTGCCATCTCGCCAAAACCTCCCGATCGGATCTGAAGCCACCCCAAAACTCACCACCAAGGCCAGGAAGTTGTACCAGACAACCCCTTGGTCAGCCCGAGCAGGAGTAGAGGAGGAGGATGTGGAGATCGGGATCGGAATCCTTCGCTGGGGGTGATCGCCGCTGAAGTTACCTTCAACCCTAATCGCCAAAACAGTTAGGTCGTAGGTGACATTTCTAAGATAAGAGTATTGTACGTGGCCTCCTAGGTCTTTCTTTTTATAACAATACGCGATTAAGCTTGGCCATCGAGCCAGACTTTTGCCCGAAGCATGCTAGCCCGACCCGCGTGCAGCCTGGCATGACACGTTTTAGATTCCCACGATACCTTTTATTGTTTTTTCTTTTTCTTTTTCAAAAAATATAGCCCGTTGAGCTACCGTGTCGTGTACCTGCCCGGAAAGATGGACACGGCCCGCCAACTGAACGAGTCTACGTGTGCTGCCGGGCCGTGCCAGGCACGTGAGGCCCTGTGCAGACAGGTTTGGGAGACATTACCCAAGCCCAAGCTCGTACACACCCTCCGCTCTGAAATGGCAGCAGCAAGTCTCGACGCCCTGCAGTAGCGGCAGCCTGTCAGCGGCTCACGCATCGCGTTACCATCTCCATCGATCCCCCTCCACGCGCCACTCCTGATGGCCGGCAGCGGCAGCGGCGGCGGCGGAGACATCGGCGCGGACTCCGAGCGGCGCCTCAAGAAGGCCATGGACAAGCTCTACCACTTCCCCAAGCCCAAGCCTAATCCCAGCCCCGGCTCCAAACCCTCCTCCTCGTCTACTCCCAGGTTTGCTCCAGGCTCCCAGCCTCTTCTCTCGAGTGAGTCCCTTTGTGTGGTTGTGAACTAGGTTTGATCTGATTTGGTGTGGCAGCTCATGGAGGGCGGGGAAGGCGGCGGATGCCGGGAGGAGGTTCGGGGTGGTGCGGGGATCGCGGCTACCACCGCAGATGGCCGCCATGTCAGCGATGTTTCCGCCTCCGCCGTGCCGCCCGTGGAACCGCCGCGACCTTGTGCGGAGGCTCGCCTCGTTCAAGGCCATGACCTGGTTCGCAAAGCCCAAGGTACACACAGTTTCACCCTTCATGTCGCTTGCACTGCGTACAGCTCTAGGAAATCTCGTACTCGTAATTATCATGGTTTCGGATACTAGGGAACGGATTGGTGGTTAATTCGTGGAAATTTCTAGAACCAAAGGGATGTTTGCCTTGGTTTGTCTTGATAGACCAGTTAGAAATATGACTAAAGGTTTTGTATGTTCTGCACTAGTATGAATTGTGTTTATTAGGGGTGCATGCGTATTATCTTCCAATTTTGGAGGCACTCAGTTCGCTTACGCATTTTTCTTCACTTGGATAGAGAATTGGAAGGGACTCTAGTTGTTTGGTTGAACATTTCAGCTGAAGCAGCTCATACTTTTTCGTTGATAGCTGATAGCTAGTTACCTTTTTCAGGCTGTTAGTCCTGTTAACTGCGCTAGGAGAGGGTGGACCAATATTGAACCGGACATTATAACGTGTGAGGCATGTGGGGCACGGCTGCTCTTCTCCTCTCCTTCCTCATGGACGCCGCAGCAAGGTTCGTGCATTATTTTGTTTCACCATTGGGCTTCATCTCAAGATATGACTAAATAAGGAAATTCTCTTATTCTTCTCTCATTAGAAACAATTAAATGAAACATGCACAGACACTTCTATGTGGACTTAATGTTAATCAATTTTGTATTTTAAGATTCAAGCAATGCTGATTTGGATTAACATTGTTTCTGTCCCATTTCTATCTGTGAGAGACTTGCTTACAGGCATCCCTGACTTCCTTGATTTAAACACTCCATTTATTTTTATTTTTATTTTTATTTTCTTACATTGAATTGTATCTTTCCTGCAGTTGAAAAGGCTGCGGCTGTTTTCAGCTTGAAGCTGGACTCTGGACATAAACTACTCTGTCCATGGATTGAGAACATATGTGATGAATCACTTGCCTTATTTCCACCCACACCTCCTCCTGTTTTAGTTGAGAATTACTACGAGTGCTTCTCGTCTCTGCTACGGCTTTCAGCACTTCCAAGAATTTCATTCTCTTCTCTGGATAGCATGAAGAAGAGGAGTCCACAGCTAGAACAGTTCCTATTGGAGCCGTTCTCTTCATCAGTTGTCCTTAAAGGGGGATTTTTGCTTACTGAAGACTCAAGTATTAAGGATCTAGATGGCACTTTTCAAGATGCTGGCATATATTATCAGGTCAGACTCTGATCTACATATAATTACACCTCATCTCTTTGTGGAGTTCGCATCTGTTTGAGGTTTATATTTGCCAAAATCGTGTTCATTTTCTTATATTGTTTACTGTTCAGCATATGTTTCTTATTATCTTTTATGTTATTAACATCTGATATCTACACCTATGTAACTGGATAAATTCTGCTTAGCCCTTTATTTGGCTTCACTGGATAGAATGTTCAACAATTCGTACTTAATCCCCTGCTGCACATTGTACTAAAATGATACATCACTTTCCCAGAAAAAGAAAAGTGAATTCCATTTTTACCCTATAGTTTACCATTAGTGACACCAATTACCCTGTTTAGCAGAATCTCCCAAGTGTTCTGTCAAGTGAGACCCGGTCGTCAGGGCTATGTGTCATGCCACATGGAGACATATTTTGTCCTTGAGTTCAGAACTCGCTACCTCTAAATGAAACCGATCTATGCACATTAGTTAGTCCGTGCAAAGACGATGCATGCACAAATAGTAAAACAGTAAAAAACACACAAGAAAGAAGCATCTGATGGAACATAAACCTTGGCAATTGAACATTTTTTGACGAACCAGATGCAAATCTTGTAATGTACCACCTACCACCGCCTGTCGGCGAAACCGTCTACGCAATAAGGCTGGCGGCTAGATATTTACATCCCGGGACAAAGGAAAATGTAATTGGCAGCTGCAAGAGACAGCAGGTCGATCACCAGCTGAGAAGCAGGTGTTCTTTTTGTCGAAGCGTGCACAGTGGTATTCTGGACTGTTACCTACGTGCTACACCTCTTAAGTTCCATCCTATTTTGCATTGGCGATGCTGCCGCTGTCCTTTCCTCCCCATGGTTTACTCAAAGCAACCCACGTAGATGTGGAACCCCAAGTACCCCTGATGACCAGGTCACACCTGACAGAATGCTCTCAAATCTTAAAAGGGGTAAAATTTGGCACAAGTTTCTCTAAATTGGGTAGGTGGAAAAGAATTTCTGTTAAATGGGGTGTTTTTTGTCGTGAATAGCAATCTAGGGTAAAAAATAGAATTTAATCGAAAAAAATGCCGTTTACCTCCTTTTTTCTCGATCCTGTCATATTGCTATTAGCAAGACATAGATATGCCTTTGTTGATGAAAATCTATACCCAGAAGTGTTGTCATGTTAATATTGAAAACCCTTTGTGGAGTCTTGATAAAATCAACCACTCCCTCCGTCCGGAAACAAGTGACTTGCATTTCTATAGATTTCCATGAATCTATACACTAAAACGTGTCTAGATACGTGCGAATCTAGACAAATCCAAGTCATTTATTTCCGGACAGAGGGAGTATAACAAATGCTCAGGTCCCAACTGCATCCATGTTTAAGTTACTTAAAATTTCTTCTTGTTACAATCTGATTTGTCTGGCCTTTATTGGCTATATATCCTTGTACTTAGCTAGGTGTCAAATTGCTTTGATTATGTACATTGGACCATTGAGTTGCTGTTAAGTATTGTGTAGTTTCAGTTTACATTTTCACATGCTCTTTTGTGTTAAATCATTAAGTCTCTGGGATCGAACTTAATGCATAACTGGCTAGCAGGCACTGAAGATAATAAGCTTATGTGGATGGGAACCGCGCCTACTTCACTATGCTGTTGATTGTGCAACCGAATCTCACATGGATGCAAATTCTACGTCTATATTGGCCCAACCAGAACAAACGAACAACACACTGGAAGATCGGGTTGTAATTTACTCATGCAAGGAAGTTGATGGTTCTTCAGCAATTGCAGATGCTAATCAGGGAAATGAATATTATGATCCATCATCCGTTGTTTTAGATTGCCAGTTTTGTGGAGCCTGTGTTGCCTTGTGGCGCTTTTCACTTGTAGAACAACCTCTCCAACTCTTTAAGCTTGCATCAGATTCCAATATACAAGATGAGCAAACTAATGGGCATGCAAGTGGAGCAGAACCTTCAAAGTCTGCAAATGTTGGTTTTAATTTCACAATTGCTGGTGGTCCTCCGCCAACTAGACAGAGTTTTCGACCAAGAGTTTCATTTCCTGTTGTCAGTCGACACTTGAAAGCTGACTTGAACTCCCGTGGAAAATCGTTTTCATCTGGAAATGACAGCCAAATGGTTCCTGTTCCTTTGCATTCTTCAGGGCCCATGAAACGCAAAAGAAGCATGGACGAGCTTCACATGCTGGAAAGCATAAATAAAATCTCCAAAGGGGCACATCATGACCATGAAGGTGATAATCCTGAAAAAGACATTGCAAACATGGAATTAAGCACTGAGCACAATCAAGGGTCTTCACATTCAGATACAAGTAAGGGTACCAATATGGAAGAAGTCTTAAGTGAAGAACCAGAATCAGGTGTTGCCAGAAGCGATACAAGAGAAGAAATTGCCAATGACCAGGACTCGGTACAGACTCACACAAACAGTTCCAAGGCAGTTGAAGTAGGGGAAATCACAAAATCTTCTATCAACTCGGAAAAATGTGTACAAACATCAGGTAAGGCGTTCATGAATGCTTCTTTTGCTTAAACTGTAACATGATTAACAGTAGATTGATCGATATGTATTCTACACTGCTGGTATGGTTTATGCAATATAAGGGAACAAAAAAGTAATCAGAAAGTTGAAGGGAATAAAATAAGCAGGGGAACTTCTAACGACAATTAGCATATCGACTCCTTTAGCAGGAATAGCTGCTTAATAGAATTATAGTTAACGGACTGATGTACGTAACAGTGCTTAGGTTTTTGGCCTCTCTAGTGGAGGTGAAATTAGTTATTTATTGCTAGTTGATTAGGATCTTGCGTGAAGACTGCGTACGCAGTTACACATAGTATCTCTTATTCGCTACTCTCATCTTTCAAATAACAGGGAAAGAAGGCCTGTATGATAAAATGAATGAGTTTGATCCTATCAAGCAGCACCGGACGTTCTGCCCTTGGACATCCCCTGATGGCGGTGAAGCCTTGCCTGGATGGAGGCTGACTCTTTCGGCGTTACTTGCTCAGGATAAAAGAACCGATGGAGATTCACAAGTGGAGGCTCAGCTCAGCCTCCTCAACGAGGTAGTGTTCTTTTGTTGAATCATGTCTTGTTTCTTCTGAACCGTGACCTCACAGTTGGTTTCTATAATTTCAGGAGGATGATCCTGTTACATCTGTTAGAAAGCTTTTCATGTCACCGCCTTCCAAAAAGCTGAGGATACATCAAGCAGAGAAGAGCTGACAACCGTATTGGTTTGTTCCGAAGTACGGGTCGAGCCAGTGTAGGCATGTCAAGAGATTCAACCAGATTACCAGATCGATGGAAACATTTGTGCCCAAACATAGGGTTGCAAAGCGGACATCCCGCAAGCCCGCATATAGGTATATCAAAAGTCAAACATGTGTTGATCTTAAATAACAATTGCACTAGGTTGACTTTTATATAACACCTATATGTGGGTTTATGCTGGCTTTTGCTTGCAACCCTACCTAAACAGCACTGTACAAATGTTTGGGGTGGGAAACGATTAGAGAAAAAACAGAAGGAATTGTGATTTGGACAAATTGTTTAGGGGAACATCACACCGGAATCTTCCTGTGAAGACAATTCATTGGTTGCTCCTGTTATGGTGGAGAAATCTGGAGGGCATCGCGCATTCCTTATCATATCCTATACGCTGCTTGTTGCACATTCCTTATCCTCCAGGATTTTGTAGCTTATTATTAGTAATGGTGTCGTTTGCTGTTCAGCACCTGTAGACTGTTAACCTCTGAAATTTTTTTGAGACGTGAAACTGGTAAATGGCTTGCCTTCCCTGCATCTGAATATCATAATGCCTGTGCCAGCTTAATTAGATCTCTAGAATGCGATTCCAGGGCCTTGGCAACAGAATCGCGGTTATGTCCTTTATTTTTCATGGACTCTTGATGGCATCATGCGAGTTGCATGCGATTACTTGGAGGCCTTGGCAACAACGCCGATTGCATTGGATGATCGCTTGTGCTCTGCGAAGCCATGGCATCTCAGTCCTATGGTTTAGAATTTGTATTCAAGAGTCCAGCTCGTGACCTTGTGCAAAAAAAAAAAAAAGGCTCGTGACCTAAAGGTTAAACCTTCCACTTTGCTTTCGTGGAGTTCCCCTCTCCAGCTTCTCTTGAATGAAAGTCGTGAATTTGGGTTCGTAAAAGAAAGGTCTGAGGGTGGCAGAGTAAGGTAAACACCGAGTGCTCGTTTGATGCCGGTGCAGTGATGCGTGACGCTGGCAAGGTCGATCATTTGTTAGGCCCCGTCGATGCTGAAATGGACACGCACAGAGATGGGCAACTTCGTGATAGAGATTGATGCTTTGAGTATGAAGGCTGGTATGGACAAGTGCGAGTATATGACATGTCCGGAATGTATGTTAGCTTAAGCACTCCAAAAGGCTGAGAGTGCTCTCCCGTGTCCGTGTGTATCGATTTTCTCCCAAGAATTAGAAAACAAAGGCATAGGAAAAACACAACGATCGAATACCATGTAAAATGACATCCCACATGATCTTCAAAACACATAGCAATTTTAAGTGATCGATGCCGTTGAATGGCTGACCGACCATTGTCTTTACTAGTAGTGTGTTGCTAGGTGACCATCGGTGTAGTTTTTTTTTTGCGAAATTCCACCAATCTATTAATAATTATCAATAGCAGTACAAAGAGGCCTAAAAGTAACAAAAATTACAAATAGGTCATTGAACCACCTAGCGACGACTACAAACACTAGTGCGAGCCGAAGACGCGCCGCCGTCCTCGCCCCTCCATCACCGGAGCCAGGCAAAGCTTGTCGTAGTAGAACTTGTTGTAGTAGACAGACGGGAAGTCGTCATGCTAAGGCCACAAAGAACCAACGCACTAAAGCAGCAACCATCACCAATGATAACAACCGTAGATCGGAAGAGATTGACCTGAAAACAAACCAACGAAGACGAAAACGGACAGAATCCCGGGAGATCCGCCGGACACACGACTCCACGTGCTCTCCATCGGCGCTAGATGCACCACCGGAGCGAGGATAGAGCGGGGAAGACATTATTCTGACTTTAGGACATAGCCGTCGTCTCAACGCCCCGAAGAAGACACTAAAAAACAGGCTAAACATAGGACGGAAAACCTCCCGCCGGCGAGAGGCCGTGGTCCGCCACACCTCCAAGGCCCTAAGCCCACCAGAGACAGAGCAGACCGGCGATGTCACCGGCGAGGGGTGTGGAAACCCTAGATGGGTTTTTAGTCTGATGGTCTCTCCCTGGAGGCCCATCGGTGTAGTTTGTGGAGTGGAATGCCTCGTGTTCTTCGATGTGTGAGTTAATTGGAAAAAACTGCGACAATTGCGCGAGAAGTCCAAAAACCCACCAGTTTTCAGCAGATTGACAAAATTCACATACATTAGGCTGGTGGCTTGCAATGTGCATGGATGCTGGGATTTGGACGTGTTAATGATGATTCTGACAGCGGGGCCCACTATCAGGGGTGACGTGGCACCATGGTGACAGCCGAGGACAACTTATGTTAGACATATCTGACTTTTAGGTTATTCTGTAAATTTTCCTGGGACCCATTTGTCTTTTTTTTCCTGGGTTATTCTATAAAATCCTTCTGGATTTCACTTTTTTTTTAACTTTTTAGTAGGATGTTAGTTAGAAGTATAGTTACTTCCGTGCACAAGTGATAATTTTCGCGTGTTTATCATTTCTTGACGCAAAAGTGGCGGCGCTTGACTTGGAATGTCCATCCTAGTTTTTACTTACGGCGATCTGGATGGATAGGATAAGAACGGTATAGTATGACCAGCTCTACAAATCTAACTACTTTACCCTCGGAAAACTTGGGGAAGTCGACCCTCCCGCCTATATAAGCTCGGCGTCTCTCCGTCTGGATCGCCCCAAATCAAAACCAATCTCCATTCCCAACTCCACCATTCGTTCGTTCCTCCCAAAGCTCGCAAGATGGTTTCCGCCGACGCCGCCCGCAACATCGTTGGCATCATCGGCAATGTCATCTCCTTCGGACTCTTCCTCTCCCCTGTGTAACAGCCCTGCTCTTTCTAGTCTAGATATGGAAGGTGGTTCCGTAACTAGCCATGGTTGAATCTGACGAGTGGCCGCCGCCGCCGCCGCCGCCGCTTGGTTTTGGTTTGTGCAGGCCGACGTTCGTGACGATCATCAAGAAGAAGGATGTGGAGGAGTTCAAGGCCGACCCCTACCTGGCGACGCTGCTCAACTGCATGCTGTGGGTGTTCTACGGGCTCCCCATCGTCCACCCCAACAGCATCCTCGTGGTCACCATCAACGGAGTCGGTCTCGTCGTCGAGGGCGCCTACCTCATCACCTACTTCATCTACGCGCCCAACAAGAAGCGCGTATGTCTTTCTTTCCGTGAGCTAGTTTCAGTTTAGATCTGCTGCCTAATTAACCCCCATGCATGAATGGCCGTGCGTGCGTGCAGTTGAGGATGCTCCTTGTGCTCGCTGTTGAGGCGGTGTTCATGGTCATCGTGGTGCTCGCCGTTATGCTGGCCGCCCACACCCACGAGAAGCGCTCCATGATTGTCGGCATCCTCTGCATCATCTTCGGCGCCATGATGTACGCCTCCCCCCTCACCGTCATGGTACGTGTACACCCACTTTAGTATTTCCTCGATCCGTTTTTTTTTTGTTGCTGTGGCCGCGGTGTTTTAATTTGTTCTCTCTGTTATTAGTTTTTTTGTCTTAATTAATTGCTGTACCTGGCGAATTAATCTCTACGGTTTGGACGTGCAATCAGGAAACCTGAGTAGTAGTGGTAGCTAATCTGCATGGATCTGCTGTTGGGTCCATATGTACGTGAGACTGTGAGTGGCGAAAAACTATTTTTAGATCTAATTAATTAGTTGTTACTAATTTTGCTGGCGGTGGCGGCGGCGGATTCGTTTTTTTTTGTGTGTGTTTGTGTGGTTTTTTTTATAGGTTAAGTTTTGGTGCATATGGTATTTTTTCGAGAGTAATTTCGGGTGCTTACAGCGAGCTGGGTTCTAAAAAGATTGGTGGAGTTACAGCCTTTGCAGCTGGATTATTCAGCTGGGGTTCAACTCTGTGCAACTTCTACCGATCAAACAAACCCCAGATTATTAGGCATCATGTTTTATTCTGTGTAGTACCATATATATGTAACTTAGTACTGGTTAGTCACGTTGATCTTAACTTGTTGCATGATCTAGACACAGACCCGTTATTTATCTTGCAAATTGTTCACAATTAGCTAGCACCTTTCTTGTTTCTTCTGCTGGAGGAGCTATCAAAGCCAATTTTGATTTAAATCTATCCCCATGCATCTAAAAACTGCACCCATGTTCCTTTTTTAATCTTATCAAACAAACGTGTCAGGATTTTTGCCTTGTGTATATGCTCGGTAACGAAAGCCTATTTGGTCCGTCTCTGTTTGTACCTCATTAGGTAACACTGCCCCCTACGTGTGGTCTACCTATGGATCCGTAGCTGCATTCCGTATAGCCAACCGAACTTTCTGTTGCCCGCGCCAAACTCTCGTGTTAGCTGTTGGGTGCCGGTCCGGAAGGGATGGATCCTAAAGAAGCGGTCATGATCTAACTAAAACCCATGATCCAGCTCTTCACAAACCTATGCCCTAGGGGATCTGTTAATTATAATCTTTCCCTTTTGTGATCCTTTCGGCCTTTCCCTGCATTTGCCAACTATCTATATATCCATGTAGTGTGATGATGCTGAAACTGATGAAATGTTTGCTGCTAATTAACCATGAGTACTGCAATCCTGGTCTGGACTGCTTGCAGGGCCAAGTGATCAAGACCAAAAGTGTGGAGTACATGCCCTTCTTCCTGTCTCTGGTCAGCTTCGCCAACGGCTGCTGCTGGACGGCCTATGCGCTCATCAAGTTCGACCTCTACATCACGGTCCGTACAAAACGCTCCCCAGCTCAGCTGGCCCTTAACAACTATCTGCATTGATTGTTCTAGTAACTGTTCCCTGCATGCATGCAGATCCCCAATGGCCTCGGTGCCCTTTTCGGCCTCGCCCAGCTGGTCCTCTACGGCTGTTACTACAAGTCCACCCCCAAGAAGGACAAGAAGGCCAAGAACGTTGAGCTTCCCACCGTCGTCACCAACAACACCGTCAGCGGCGGCAATGTCTCCGTCACCGTCGAGAGATAAGAAGCTTGGCTTGCAGCAGCAGCAAGCACGCCGTCGCCAAGTGATCCAATACATCCTGCCGGTGGCGATGGAGATTTAGATTTTGAGTGGTAGTTGATTCCGGACAATATATGTGTCTTTTGTGTTAGCTAGAGTCCCGAGTGTGTGCCTTTTAGTTTCGTGAACCACATTGTCGTCGATCGATCGTAATGCAAATCAAGAACTACATATATGCAGCTGAGTTTATCCCAGATAATGACACCACTCGTTTGCTATACTCTCTGACTCTTACCTGATGGTGATGCCTTTTTGGTATCTTTGTTTTGCTGGAGACCTCTCTTGTTGGTACGGAGCACTATGCATCTCGGAGGTTGGCAGGTTCTGGCTGACGCCTGCTCTTTGAGCCTGATGCTGACTTGTTGCCACATAATGTGCAGGGTAACTAGCAATATTATCTCAGGAATTAGCGTGTGCTCGACTGCTCGTATGCGTACTCTTCCTTTGATTCTTTTTTACTTTCTTCTTTTGCTCTCTAGAAACTATGTACTAGTCTAAATCTGACAGAAAAAATTGCACCAAGTACTATTTGATATGGTTTTGACCATTGTCGGGTCAAGATTAGCTTGGTATTCCCACTCTCGAATGGAAACACCAACAAAAATAAATCTGCAAAATAAAATAAAGTAGCTAGTACCCATAGGACCAATCACGGATGAAGAGGAAAGACACCAAAGAGACACGGGCCAACCCATACATGATCGTCCCACACCCAACACTAGTGTTGTGGGGACGAAGACGAATAGCCTGAACATAACGGCATCAAAGGATTGATCGGTAACACCGACTCGTCGACCTAATAAGATAAATAAAAAAACGATCTCGCTGCCTGTTCCAGTTTTGGCGATCTCAATGGGCAAAATCTCAATAGCTCCTCGCCAACGCCGATTATGTTGCAATGCGAGTATGACTTTGTACACGAATATATCGCCCCAATGTTCCTTGGGACGTGACGTGTTTAAGTCAAGATCTTGGCAATCAGACTGTAATCCTAACACTACTTAATAAAGATTGGATTACTGTTCTTATAAAATCAAGATATGGTGTCCTCTAATGTGACTAGATTTAGAGGCTAAATGTGATAAACCGAACTTATTTGGTGAATTTGATTTTACCCTTGGATTGAAATAGAAATCAAACTACCTATAACCATCCCACTAGAGTCATTGCAACTTCCCATTTGGACCTTATCTCTTCCCCACCCCCGCTACAGTTTTCTTCTCCGCCGCCAGCTGCTCCGGCCCGATCCAACGCCGCTCTCGCCGGCGTGGCCGGTGGAGAGAGGCGGAGGAGAGGCGTCGGAGCCCCCTGTAGATAGTAGGTGTAGGTCTCGGCTTCTTGCCGGAGTTTGGCCTCGTGCCAGGGGTATCTCAGCGGGTGCCCGGGGTCGGTGCCGTCGATGGAGGGAACTCCTCTCCCCTGCCGTCTGGATGGCGGCGCTGTAGAAGAGGAGGGCCATCTGCGCCCCCAATAAGGCCCCTCTGGGGCAGCTCCTGGCTCCGGGCGGTTTGCCCCCCTCCTCGGCCAGCCATGGCGGCGAGGGAGGGTGGGGGGTTCCTGGCCGCTGGAGCTTGGGCCGCTGCCTCTTCTGGCCTCCTCTTCCCATTGATGGTAGCCCGCTCTCCCTCTTCCGGCCGGCCGTGGAGGCGAGGGGAGGAGGGGTTCGTGTTCGGCTGCATCTGTGGGTGGTGGATGTGGAGGTTTCTGTCTCCCGGCGCATCTACGCGGCGGCGGGAGGCCGCGGTGGGTGGTTCCCGACGAGCTTCAGCGGTTGAAGATGATGGCGTGGCTGCTCCAAGCGAAACCTTGGTATAAGCGCTTTTTTGGTGCTCCGACCAGATTGGATGCCTGCTGCTTTCTTCTATTTCTCTTGGCCAGCCGTGGCAGCGTGGGAGAGAATGTCGAGGACAGCGCGCGGAAGACTTGGTCTGGGCACCTAGGGGAGTTTCGGTCTTCCCCCTCTCGGCGGAATTTTCCTTGCTACTCCGGCCATCTATGCCCGCCTTCACCTACCCGTGACAGGAGTGGCTCTCTGAAGTGCGGGTCGTTCGACCTCGATGGAGTCTACGAGGATTCTTGCGTCAGGGATTTCCGGAGCTTGGAAGCAAACATCGGCGAGCTTTATCCTGACGACTGATTGCCGTCTGTCAAAGACGGTGAGCTCCGACATCCTTTCAACCTCCATCGGAGGCCTCTCTTCGGGTCAGCGGCCGCGTCCAACGTCGGCACTGAAGCAAGTGGTTCCGTCCCCGCGGCGGTGCTTGACGGCGGTGCAGCTGATCTCCGGCTCGGCAGAGGAGATAGGGAGGGACCTTTTTCATCCTTTATCTTTCGGTGGGGTCTTTTCCACTTATATTGGGGACCTATGGGTTATTTCGTATCTTATGGGGTCCTCTGTTTTCATGTACACCTCCTCTGTTTGTGTTCAATATAATTGCTTCCAAGCCCTTCGGAGCTCTCCTTTCAAAAAAAAAAACTACCTATAACCAAAACCAGCAAGTGCCTAGCTTCTCGGTCCAAAAACGTAACGGGTTACCACCCACCCAAAACTACACATCTCCTACGAGAGAGTTGTTAGCATAAAACTACCACTTTACATGTCAATTTTTCCAAATGGTACCAGTAGACCTCCAAATCGTATAAAACTACCGCATCGCAACCAAATTTTTAGCAAATTGCACTAATCGTGGCTTGATCGTGAATTGACACCGAATCTGACAAGTGAGACCCACTTGTCAGGCGCTATTTGCTGACGTGGACCAGGCCCCACATGTCAGCACAATTAAAAGAAATCCAAAAACATTAGAAAAAAAATGTATTTTCCTCTCTCTCTTCCGTTGACCAGGTCTATTCGCTGCCGCCGCCTGCTCATCATCGTCGCCGCGCCCCTCTCCATCGTCGCCGCGGCCGCACCCACCTGATGTGGTGGAGAGACACAGCTCTCTACTCGTCGTCATTTTCCCTGTCTCTTCTTCCCCTCCTTGCTCTTCCTGCAAGATCGCCGGAGTTCGGCCATGGCCGCCGCCGCCTAGCGCCACGGATTCAAGTCACCCAAGCTCCTCTGAGCGTGCCCTCCGCACCTACGCACCGCCTAGAAGCTCCTCACCTAAGGAATTGACACGAGGCACTTAGAATCCGGCGAATCGAGGTCATCTTCTTCAACACTGGTCGACGATTCTTGCCATATAACCTTCCCTGACCCCTCTCTTCTCCCAGTGCCCCATGCCCCCTCTCGATCTCAGGCCCAAGGCCTTCAACTCCCCGCCCGTGCCAATACCACCCTCCTCGCTGTCGCTGGCACCGGCGCTGGCGTCGTTCCTCGGGTCGCCCCAGTCCCTGACGCTGCCGGCCTCCACGAGCACCGGCCCTTCCTCGGCAGCCACGAAGTTCATGAGGATGTCCTCGCAGTTGCGCACCCGGTCCACCATGGTGCGCCGCCGCGAGCTCCCGGTCCACTTCGGGAAGAAGCCGACGAGGGCGCCTGGGTGCTACTACCAGGCAGCGAACGCGAAGGAGATGGCCGATGCGTCGGGGAGGACGTCGTCGTCCGTGATGGCCACGGCAGTGGTGCATACGGAGGCGTGCGGGAGGAAGCGGGAGTTGAGGAAGGAGAGGGCGGCGGCGGCGAGGCAGTTATGCTGCCTCACGAAGGTGACGGGGGATATGGTCAACACGTCCCACTTGTTTTTAACTATTTTTTAGAGCTGACATGCGTCAGTAACTTTTTTCCTTACATGTGGCTCCCGCTGTCAGAAACGGTGTCAATTCACGGTTAAACGTGGATCAATGATTTTTGCGAAAACTTAATTCTGAAGTGGTAGTTTTTTGCGATTAAAACACCAACTGGTATCATTTGGAAAAATTGACATGTAAACTGGTAGTTTTACGCTATCAGCTCCCTACGAGACGCTGACAAATGCGAGCACCTACATCCCATATGCACGTCTCGTCCCAACGTCTAGACGATTCCCCATTCCCTTGTCATAAGATCCACTCCTCTGCAACTATCGCTCAACCTTTCTAGGGCATGCACATTTTGTAGTCACCATCCTTCCTCTCCGCAGTGCAACTGAGGGGGTATATCAAGCCCTGCCACTACTGAACACCAAACTGAAATGATGGTTAACAAAAATTTCAGTCAACTAAAAAGTCGACAATATTTTTGTGGCCATTTCTCACTATCCGAAATGTTGGAAAACCAAGACCGAACCAAAACTCTGGTTAAAATTGGATGCCCAAGCCTAGTCAAGACAATTGTTTTTTTCGAAATGGAGGATGAGACCCCTGGCCTGTGCATCAAAAATATGAAAATGCATTTTATATTTAATAAAGGACTCACAAAGATCATACATCAAAACACCTGAAGTCACCACACAACACCTACAGGGTGAAGATCATGTTAGCAGGCCATTATGCCCTGAAAACATGAAAAATCCCATCAATTAGGAGGCCGGAATATCGCATACCCGAGGCACCCTCTAGGCAAAACAAGGGTGCTCATCTAGTCTATCGACTCTTAGCGACCACCTCATGCACACACTACAGAAGTCGTCACCACCATCGGACAACTGAGCCAACTTTAGGCCATGAATATGTAGCCCTCGCTAGGCATGTCGTTGTCGACGCCACAACGCCTCCGTCCTGCACGAATGCATCATGTCACGTCCAACACCGAGACCTCACTGCGCCATGCCACCGAGACTCGTCGTCGTTGATGAGGTAGATGTACACCACTCCACCATTTTCCTCCTCCATCCAGCAGCTGCTCCAAAAACAATGCGCCTAAGATGGAAGGATTCCTAAAGCATTGCCATTGTCCGTGCGATACCCAGGCCGGATTTCCCAGTGCGAGTGTGATGCCCGAAAAAAAATTCGAGATAAAAATTGTGTAACACCCTCAAATCGGCCCTATGCAAGTTTTAGTGAATCCCGCCAAGCCCGCATAGAAATGATTCAAAGATGCCCACCAGGCACTTGCGTGCGGGTGGAAAACAAAGTAATATCATTACACAATAATCCACGACGGAACCCACAGAACATATATATACATCAATGATTTCATGAGTCAAGAATACATATATACAATACAAAGATCCAAATCACCTTGAAAACGATAGAACATCCGAGTACGGATAAGAGACAAATGGGCTTAAGCACCCTGAAGAATAACCAATGGCATCCATAATCCTGCCCAGGCCAAGCCGGAAGGGTAACCCTGCTAACGACATCGAACTCAAACCTGCTAAAACAAAAGGGGTATCGACAAAGGGCAAAGGAAAAAGAGAGCGGTCAGTACTGAGGTCAGTACACGACAAGTCTAGAATTTGGCGGCTCTCGCCTACATACGTATGGTGGACTGAAGCGGCAGCAAAGCATGCACTAAACAACCTATAGAGACTCGATACATCTGTCGGCTATTAGAGAGAGGTAAGAAAGATCTATGCGGGACCAACCTGATACTAACACCAATCATACCCTTCCTGATATTTCCCCCTCGAGACCAAACGAGGAAGTCAAACCAAGGAACTCACACAGTTAGCAGTTTTATTCATTCCATTATAGTTGCAACACTTACTAGTCAGATATAGATAGCATGAGTCATCCCAAATTCAGCAGTTATTGTCACTTTTATTTACTCATTCTGTTGTAGTGAAACTGATTACTAGACATGTTAAAGTCAAATTTATAACACTACTTTAGTTATAGTTGTCTATGATCGAGATACTGTGCTCCAAGTCGTCCATAACCGCGGACACAACTTTCAGAAAGTTTTACCCTGTAGGGGTGCACAAATAGCAACACACGCATGATCAACCTCGGAAAAACCAATTAAAAACCCAATGAGGCTTTTACGATAAAGCAATCACAAGATTCATAAAATATTTCAGGGGCCACCCCAATAAGCTACCCACAACGAAGTTGGCCGGCTCTGAGACGGACCCAGGGTTTGCGATAATGGATGTAAACGACTGGGAACCCGAAAGTGTGTCTGGGCTTGTTGATACCGCGAAAACATTCCGCATTCCTAAATAGTACAGGCGCTCCACGTGCAATCTTAAATAAAGCAGTAAAATATGGCATAAGTACAGGATAATAATAAAGCCCCAAACTAGTTTGTGGCCCCAAGAAATAAGAAATGAATCAAGCTCTGGCTAAGGGGATTCATGGTCCCACATGTGGATAGTGCGATAGTCAAGGAACATGTATCAAGTACTCGGGGCCTACGGAACACAAGTGAGCGGTTAAAAAACCAAATATTAGCTATTGCCCATCGGTACCTCTACATTAGTTATATCTATTCTCAGCATTTTAATTATCAAGTTGTAATTGAAGCCATGATCATCTCCACCATTAAGAATCTCCACCATTAAGTATGTGCCAATCTCCCAACAATGGCGGAACATTAACGACGCGAAGCAGCACCTGAGCAAGCAACTACGACTCGCAAGGCCGACTGTCTATCAAACAATAGGTAATATGATGTGTCCAAGGCAATATAGAGGCTACAAGGAGTATAGATGGTACACGAACACTAAAGCATCGCAACACGGATATCAATAGATCAACATGAGGAAGTAAAGACTATAAAGGAAAAATAGGTAGAAAGAGGGAGAATGCTCACCTGGGAAACACTGCCGAAGGTTCATCCGAAGATCGGGTCGACACTCGCATCAACTCATCGGCCTAATCCGTGTGGAAGCAAATCACTAAAAGAAACACCGGATGCACTATTTAATACTATGGTAGAAGATAGGACATGATGCATGTATGATGTATGACATGGCAAAGATGTGATGCAATTAGGCAATATTTAGCGGAACCGGGGTCCCGATAATTAATTAGATGGTTCATGGTGTTTAGATACCCTGCAATTTAAATATTGTCGTAACAAGGCAAAACATGGCCTCGGTTCGCTACCCAAATTTAAATAGAGGCGAGACAAGAATAGCCCGCATATACCTCCATATTTAATTATGAGGTGAATCGACACAATACCCCCAAATAAATGAATATGTATGCGAATATGAAAAATTTATTTGTAACAAGTGATAATGTTATATTATAGAAATAGGATATCGGATAGGGGTCACACCGTGTCGGAATGGAGTACTTGTCGAGACGATGTCGTCGAACTGTTGGATTCGATGCGGCACAATGAAGCGGAGCCAAACTTAATGAAGAAGATCTATCATGTTGAGGTAGACATTTCATCAAACATGTGGCGGAGTATACGACAATGTATAAAAGCAGAGGTACGGCTCACCGAATATGAAACAGAAATGCGTTAGATCTTGCCCAGATGCTTTGCGTAGACAACTCAATAGGACGTAAACATGCAGAACAATGATTGGCATGGAAACCGAGACGGAAGCAGTATCTGGTCGACCGGTGCTGCTCGGAATACAGTGTTGATGCAACTGGAAGCAGAGAGACTTGTAGGTCGTTGTCGGTCAGGAATACCTTGACCGGGGCCGATGCCTACGCGTGCAGTGTCGACCGGCGAGTGGAGGGCGTACTATGCCGGTGTAGTTCACTAGGTAGATGCGAGCGGCGGCTGTCGGTGGAGCTTCTCCCGCGGGAGGAATCGCAAACGAGAGGCCCAAGGTGGGATAGAGCTGGCTCCCGCGTCGCATGAAGGCAACATGTGGCCGGCCGATCGATGGGGCTGCCATCCCGAGGGGGATTGTTTGTTTGCGGCCCGAAAGTTCCTGGGCGAGCACATGGCGGTACCCAAGTTCCCTGTAATTTCCACGTTTTGTAAAGTTGGGCTGCCAACTACTCAGGGGGGGAGTGCTGAGAATATTGAGGCAAATGTGGATGATCCTTTGATTAGAATGAGTAAGAGGCTGGCTACTCAGGGTGGGACTTCAAATATGAGTGAAAGCTCCATGGCTCAAGCTACATAGAGAGATCTGTCAGGTACAAACTTGTCCCTCTTTAATTCTTTTGCTGTGCTGGATGATGAGGACATTATTAGTAGGGCTTTAGAAATGGGAGTAGAGCATTCTTCTTTAAGTTTTGAGTTCATTAATTCTCTTGAGGATTTAGAAATTGCTAGGCATAAACTAGCTGATAAGGAAAAAAGGGATGGTAGTGAGGTTGTTCATCAGAGAGAACAGGTGGAATACCTTGAGTAGAGAGATGGTGAGGAAGAAGATGTAGAGTTTACTCCTGCGATTTCTAGGAAGAATAAAAAAAGAGAAAGTCAGTTGGAAATGTGAAGAATGGTCAGAGTAAGTTAAAGGCAGCTGCTGTGAAGGTTAACAACTATCACCCTATGAGTGGTGTTGTAACTAGAACAAGGGAGAGGAAAAAGGTATTATGATAGTTGCCTTTGTAAATTGTAGGGGGGTGGGTAAGAAAGGTATTAGCTCTTATCTGACCAATCTGATGCAGAGGGAATGCTTGGATTTTGTTGGCTTGCAGGAGACAATGAAAAAGGAATATTCTGATGGGCTTTTCAGGAAAATTGATCCTATGAATCAATTTTCGTGGAGTTGGTTGCCTTCTGTGGGGAAATCTGGTGGTATCCTAGGGGGCCTATGTTCCTCCAGGTTTGATAAGTGTGATCACTCAGTAGGAAAATTTCATATGAAAGTCTATGATCTTGACAAACAGGTTCACTGGCATTTGGTTGTGATTTATGGGGCTGCACAGAATGAGCACAAGGATGAATTTTTGATTGAATTGGCAGATATATGCAGGGATCAAACTCTTCCTTTATTAGTGGGAGGTTATTTTAACATCATGAGATTTGTCTCTGATAAAAATAAGACCCATGTCCTAAGTACATGGAGTCATATGTTCAACTCTATAATTAATACTTATGGCATGAGGGAATTGCAGATGTCAGGTGGGCAATTTACTTGGTCTAACAATCAAGCTGTTCCTACCTTGGATAAATTGGATAGGATTCTTGTCTATCAAAAATGGGAAAATTTACTTCCTCTGACGACAGTGCATAAGTTGACTAGAGAGATCTCTGATCACAGTCCTTTGCTTCTGGATACTATGGAAGGGCAAGAAGGAGGAAAAAAGAGTTTAGATTTGAGAAAAGTTGGTTGAAGGATGTTGAGTTTCTTGAGAGGATAAAGAAGGTTTGGAATAAACCTGTCAGAAGCAAAAACAGTTTGGATAGGCTGCAGAAAAAACTTAAAATGTCAGGAATGATTCGAAAGGCTGGGGTGCTCATACCAGGGGTCAAGAGAAGAAACATAGAAAACAACTGGATGAAGAATTAAAAGAACTAGAAGATATTGAGGAGCTCATTTTACTCAACAAGGAGCAGCAGATAAGGAAAGCTCAAATTCAGAGAGAACTGTTAGTAATGTATGAGAAAGAAGAACAATATTGGCAACAAAGATCAAGAGATAATTGGCTTCTGAAGGGTTACAGCAATACTGAATATTTTCATAGAGTGGCAAATGGGGTTAGGAGGAAGAAAATGATTTTTTCTATGCAGGATGGAGAAGGGCAAATTCAGGGGACCTATGATCTCTTGAGACATGCCATTGAATATTACAAAAGGTTGTTTGGGCCTGCTGATGGTTTTGCTATTGGGCTGACAGATGACAACTGGACTAATGGGGAAAAGCTTAATGAAACAGATAGGGAGAGCATGGGAAGACCTTTCTCAGAGGAGGAAATTAAAGATGTAATTGAACAGATGGAAAAAAATAAGGCTGCTGGTCCTGATGGTTTGCCTGTGGAATTCTATCAATTTTGCTAGCAAATTATCAAGCATGATATTATGGCTGTCTTTGAGGACTTTCATTCTCACAAAATTGACTTGGCAAGTATCAACTATGGGATCATCACTTTGTTGCCGCAAAGTGAGGATGCTAACATTATACAAAAATTCAGACCTATATGTTTGCTACAGGTGATCTTCAAGATCTTTACAAAAACTTTGTCAGTTCGAGTTGAACCTGTAATGCATAAATTGATTGAAATCTATCAGACAACTTTCATTAAAGGGAGGTATATAGCTGATGGGGTCACTCTGCTGCATGAAATTTTGAAAGAGGCTAAATTTCAGAAACAACAAGGGGTGGTTTTGAAACTGGACTTTGAAAAAGCATATGATAAGGTTAACTGGGAATTCCTGTTTCATTATTGTAAATAGAAAGGGTTTGATAATGATTGGCTGATTTGGCTGAAAAGTGTTGTTACTCAAGGGACTCTCAGTGTGAAAATCAATGGGGAAGTGGGGCCATATTTTGGGAGTTTTAAAGGTGTGAGGCAGGGTGATCCTTTTTTTTCATTCCTGTTTAATATGGCAGGGGATTGTTTGGCCAAGATGGTTTTGAATGCACAGGTAGGTGATTTGTTTACAGGGCTTGCTGATAACCAATTTGTGAAAGGGATAGCCATTCTGCAGTATGCTGATGATACTATTTTGTTCATTAAGGATGATGTGGAGGGTGCCAGGAATTTGAAACTGTTATTATACTTGTTTGAAGCAATGTCTGGGCTCAAGATCAATTTTGAGAAGGGCGAACTGATGATGGTTCTGGAAGATGAGACAAAGCAGGAGATGTATGCTACTCTTTTTAATTGTCAGACAGGAGAATGGCCTATCAAGTATCTAGGTCTTCCTGTGGGTAGCAGGAAATGTTCTGTATCTGATATGAGATTCATTGGAGAAAAAATGGGTAAAAAGATGGATGGATGGATGGGAGGTGCACTTTCTGTGGGTGGCAGATACATCAAAATCACTTCTTGTATCTCTAGTGTGGCAGTGTATCCTATGTCTCTGTTCCTCTTACATAAGACAAATGTGGAAGAAGTGGAGAAACTTACCAGATCTTTCTTCTGGTATGGTAAAGCAGGAAAAAAGAAATATCAGCTTGTTAAATGGAAGTATGTGTGCAGACCAAAAAAAGGGGGGGCATGGGGATAAAGAACATTAGAATTTTTAATATCAGCCTTCTGTGCAAATGGTGTGGAGGTTGGAGCTTGAAAATGGTCCTTGGGAAATGTTTGTGAGGAAGAAATATCTGGGCAATGGAGGAATTTTTCCAATCAGGCATAAACAAAGTGACTCTGCTTGCTAGTCTGATTTGTTGAAGGTCAAAGAAGTTTATATGTCTGGGAGAAGAATGGTGGTCGGGAATGGGTTGCGTACAGATTTCTGGGGGGATGCATGGTGTTTGGATGTACCTTTGAAAAGTAAATTCCATGAGTTGTTCAAGATATGCCGACAACAGAATGTGACTGTTGCTGAGATGGCTGGAAGGAATTGGCAATGTTCTTTTAGAAGATGGTTGGATAGGGATAATCAGGTGCAATACAAAAATATGCAGGTGTTGTTGGCTGATATTTCTCTGTCTGAAGAAGTTGATAGACCAAGGTGGTTGTGGACAAAGTCAAGGATGTTCAGTGGTAGGTCTATGTATAATCATATGGCAAATGGGGGGATTGACAGGAGCTTTAAACATTTGTGGAAAGCAAAAATTCCTCTGAAAATTAAGATTTGGTTGTGGCTTATTTGGCATAATGCAATTCCATCCAAGGATAACATGAAGAGAAGGAAATGGAAGGGTGACACACTATGCAGGTTTTGTGATCAGGAGGAGTCGATTGGCCATCTGTTCTTCTCCTGTCCTGTGGCCAAATATGTTTGGAGTGTGGTGGCAAGATCCAAGGAAGATCCTACTACCAAGGAAGAAAAAGTTCTGGCTACATGCGGGTGATCTACCCTTCTCTTTGCTATTCGCACAAATTATAACTGCTAGCTGGCTACTGAACCTAAAATTGTTTGTTAGCCCAACGCTGACAAACATATATTGTCCACAGTTTTCTGTCAAGTGGGATCTTCATGGACCACCCTTACTTGGTTACGGTAGTCCTCTTCAGGTACGACTCTAAATCAGCAAGGGTGAAGGGAAAGTGGTATGGACACCATTGTATCTCGATGGAAGAAGCGCCTGCGTAGATCTGCACTATATCTGGTATGGTTGCTGCTCTGCGTAATCATGATGAATTATGGACGAATCAGACTGCAAAGTTCAGCTTCATGGATGAACGTGGCATCATGGTTCCTCTAACGTGTGACAATCATCTAATTGGGTTGATGAAAAGGTATGCTTCGGCTTTCATGTTTGAGCTGAATTGTGATGTACTGGATGTGGAAGCTGCTGCAACTAGGAGTCGCCCTTCTATTCTTGGACAGGGTGGTCGCTCGAACCCAATTAGCTCCTGGTAAGCAAAAGTCTCTTGGGCTTCGCATGTTTGTGCTGAATTGTAATTTTTGTTTTATTTACTCTGTAGATATTGGGCAGTTATGCAACAATCCTGTTTCTTTGATAGGAAGCGCCACAAGGTTAGAAACATGACTGCCGGGTCAGTCATTTTGCTACCCGAAGAAGGTAAAAACGAGTGGAAAGATGATGCTGGACACGATTCTGGTGCTGATTGTCCTGATAATGCAGAGTACATGAAGCTAAGAAAATTGGCACCGAGGAAGAGGAAGAAGGTAGGAAATGAAGAAGCCAGTGGACATGAAGGCTTGGCACCCAGGCTGCGGAAGAAGGCTGCTGGCAATGAAGATGCATAGTAATGTGTTTAACTTGAACCTATATATGTAATTCAGGTAAATTCTAGAGCTCTGTGTGTGGAACTTTGCTGGGCGAAACAATCTACCCACGTTCTCTGAGTAAGATGTACCGCGACTTAGGGTTTGGAAACGCCCGAGTCAGTAGTTGAATCTGAAATTGTGATTGTTCCACTACTATCTGAAAACACGCAACACTGGTTCCACAATTCCTGAGAGGCAGGATGTCTCCAAATTCGATGGAATGTAAGTTGCACAAAAATAAATTATTTAAGCTGCTACACTCCACGAAGCAACAACTTATTTCAGCTACTGCACAACGATATGGCAACATAAACAACAATGGCAACCGATAATGCCCAGACGAGGAGGAAATCAGTACCACTTTCTGGCCTAATCTTGAGCCCGTCTATCTCACCGCCTCCCTGCTCCGGCATCCCCTGCATCTAGCGAAGCTCCCGGATCTCCGGTAACCGGGTGTATGTGCTTCCACTTTATAAATTATGGTTGCCATTTGCATGCGGCACAATCCACGCAGATTATGTTTAAACAAACCACTAATGTCAGAATACCACCATGATCAGACAAAAGGAAGTAATGCAGGGTTAAGACAGATTAATGGACGACCAATTTTTTTCCTCCCAGGACTCCGGGACCACTAGTTTAGACCGCTAGGTCAATAAGTAGTACTATTACAACTTAAAAAGGAAAAGAGCTCAAGCTAAATAGAACTAGTTATCACACATCTCCTTGATCTTCCTAATCTTAGCCCGATGCGCATCTTCCTGCGAGAGCAAGGATCGAATCCTCTTCTCCTTCCTTTTAGCATCTTCCTTGCACAGCTTGAATTGTTTATCTGCATTTTCCTCATGCACTTGTCAATACTCGTAGTTGTGAACTGCAGGACTTTGGCCTGGTGAAGATCATTCCTTGCTTGAGTCAGTTCTTGATCTGCTTTAGCCTTCATGGCCAACGCCACGTCCCTCTCCTTCTCGACTTTGCTAACCTTGTCTTGTACCCTCCTGAGATCTCGGTTAAGCTTGGTCGTGTCATCTGGTTCCCATAGCTTCATCTCAACAATTTCAAGAAGTGAGCTGAATACGGATTCTTTCAACTCAAAAGTCATTTCCCATAGTTTGTCTAGCGTTTTGTGCATCGATTTGGGCCACTCTGGATCTACCCATTTGACAACACCGCAACTTCCGCCTTGCACCATTGCACGACGTGCTTGACACTGTAAAAACCTCCTGCCTACGTTTAGTCCTTCGAACGCTACAAATTTATTGGGCACATATCCATATTTACATAGCAGAGGACTGTCTTCATCCGCTAAACCATGATAGTCAGAGTCATACAGCATCTGGTTGGCCTAACACATCATACGCGCATAAGTAAATAGAGTAGATCTAACTCAAAATAGATAACTGGCCATAGATGATAGAGGTAGAGATGATACGACTCACATTGAAATCACCGTCCATGTCATCACGACGCGTTTCCTCACCGTCTCCCCTTGTACCCATGGCAAGAGAGAGAGAGAGGGAGAGGGGGGGGTGGCTACCGGAGAGATAGCTGGAGGCGCCGTCGGCTTGCGGCTACGACAGGATGGGAGAGAAGTGGGGAAAGTGGCTTCGTGGGGAAGGAAGAGAAGTACGTAGAGGAAGAGAAGTAATGGGTACGTGACACTGACATATGCCCCACTGAACTCATGAGTCATGACACTCGCAAAAGGGGAGCGTCCAGTGTTGCCAGTTAGTCCAGAGCAAGCGGGCAGCAAGCGTGGCCAATCATGTCGCAGAATAGCCTACTCGTGGATCGTTCTCACAAAGACCATCCCAATCGTCCAAGCGCCCCGATCGAATGGTATGTAACAATCATCATGCCGAACAACTGTGTTAGGGCGTGCCTTCTAGAAGACTCGGTCTAACGGCCACCATTGGGGGGCTAAGGTTAGGGCTCTCCTAAGGTTAGGATACATATGTGGTTTATGAGAAGAACACACATGCAATGACACTGGTGGATCCATATGTTGTTTGTGAAAAGAATAGACATGCAATGAACTCTGTGGATCCATATGTGGTTTGTGAGAAGAACACACATGTAATGACACTGGTGGATCAATATGTGATTTGTGAAAAGAACACACATGCAATGACACTGGTGAATCCATATGTGGTTTGTGAGAAGAACACACATGCAATGACAGTGGGTGTGGTTCATGAAAAGAACACACATCCAATGATACCGATGGATCCTTATGTGGTTTGTGAAAAGAACACACATGCAATGACTCTTTTGGATCCACATGTGGTTTGTGAAAATAACACACATTTCAATGACACTGGTGGATCCATATGTGCTTTGGGAAAAGAACACACAGTTCAATGACTCTGGTGGATCCATGTGTGGTTTGTGAGAAGAACACACATGCAATGACTCTGGTGGATCCATATGTGGTTTGTGAAAGGAACACACATGCAATAACTCTGGTGGATCCACATGTGTTTTGTGAAAATAACACACATGCAATGACATTGGTAGTGATTCATGAAAAGAACACACATCCAATGACACTTGTGGATCCTTATGTGATTTGTGAGAAAAACACACATCCAATGAACTCTTGTGGATCCATATGTGGTTTGTGAGAAGAACACACATGCAATGACACTGGTGGATCAATATGTGGTTTGTGAAAAGAACACACATGCAATGACACTGGTGGATCCACATGTGGTTTGTAAAAAGAACACACATGCAATGACTCTAGCTATGGTTAATGCAAAGAACACACATGCAACGACACTGGTAGATCCATATATGGTTTGTGAAAAGAATAGACATGCAATGAACTCTGGTGGATCCATATGTGGTTTGTGAAAAGAACACACATGCAATGACACTGGTGGATCAATATGTGGCTTGTGAAAAGAACACACATGCAATGACACTGGTGGATCCATATGTGGTTTGTGAAAGAACACACATGCAATGACACTAGGTGTGGTTCATGAAAAGAACACACATGCAATGACACTGGTGGATCCATATGTGGTTTCTGAAAAGAACACCCATCAAATGACACTGGTGGATCCACACGTGGTTTGTGAAAAGAACACACATGCAATGACACTGGTGGATCAATGTGGTTTGTGAAAATAACAGACATCCAATGAACTCTGGTGGATCAATATGTGGTTTGTGAGAAGAACACACATGCAATGACACTAGGTGTGGTTCATGAAAAGAACACACATCCAATGACACTGGTGGATCCTTATGTGGTCTACGAAAAGAACAGACATGCAATAACACTAGCTGTGGTTTGTCAAAAGATCAGACATGTAATCACACTGGTGGATCCATATGTGGTTTGTGAGAAGAACACACATCCAATGACTCTAGTTGTGTTTAATGAAAGGAACACACATGCAATGAGACTGGTGGATCAATATGTGGTTTGTGAAAAGAACACACATGAATGACACTGGTGGATCCATATGTGGTTGGTGAGAAGAACACACATGCAATGACAATGGGTATGGTTCATGAAAAGAACACACATGCAATGATACTGGTGGATCCTTATGTGGTTTGTGAAAATAACACACATGCAATGACTCTGGTGGATGCACATGTGGTTTGTGAAAAGAACACACATGCAATGACACTTGTGGATCCATGTGGTTTCTGAAAAGAACACACATGCAACAAACTCTGGTGGATCCATATGTGGTTTGTGAGAAGAACACACATTCAATGACACTGGGTGTGGGTCATGAAAAGAACAAACATCCAATGACACTGGTGATCCTTATGTGGTCTATGGAAAGAATTGACATGCAATAACACTAGCTGTGGTTTGTGAAAAGAACGGACATACAGTGACTCTGATGGATCCATATATGGTTTGTGAGAAGAACACACATGCAATGAATCTAATTGTGGTTAATGAAATGAACACACATGCAATGACTCTAGTGGATCCTTGTGGTTCATGAAAAGAACACACATGCAATGACTCTGGCTATGGTTAATGAAAAGAACACACATGCAATGACACTGGTGGATCCATATGTGGTTTGTGAAAAGAACAGACATGGAATGAACTCTGGTGGATCCATAAGTGGTTTGTGAGAAGAACACACATGCAATGACACTGGTGGATCAATATGGGGTTTGTGAAAAGAATACACATGCAATGACACTGGTGGATCCATATGTAGTTTGTGAAAAGAACACACATGCAATGACACTGGTGGATCCATATATGGTTTGTGAGAAGAACACACATGCAATCACTCTAGCTATGGGTAATGAAAAGAACACACATGCAATGACACTGGTGGATCCATTTGTGGTTTGTGAAAAGAACATACATGCAATGAACTCTAGTGGATCCATATGTAGTTTGTGAGAAGAACACACATGGAATTACACTAGTGGATCAATATGTGGTTTGTGAAACGAACACACATGCAATGACACTGGTGGATCCCTATGTGGTTTGTGAGAAGAACACACATAAAATGACACTCGGTGTGGTTCATGAAAATAACACACATGCAACAACATTGGTGGATCCTTATGTGGTTTGTGAAAAGAACACACATGCAATGACTCTGGTGGATCTACATGTGGTTTGTGAAAAGAACACACATGCAATGACACTGGTGGATCCATGTGGTTTGTGAAAATAACAGACATGCAATGAACTCTGGTGGATCCATATGTGGTTTGAGAGAAGAACACACATGCAATGACACTGGGTGTGGTTCATGAAAAGAACACACATCCAATGACACTGGTGGATCCACACGTGGTTTGTGAAAATAACAGACATGCAATGACACTAGTGGATCAATGTGGTTTGTGAAAATAACAGACATGCAATGAACTCTGGTGGATCCATATGTGCTTTGTGAGAAGAACACAGATGCAATGACACTGGGTGTGTTTCATGAAAACAACACACATCCTATGACACTGGTGGATCCTTATGTGGTATGTGGAAAGAACAGCCATGTAATGACACTAGCTGTGTGAAGTTTTGTGTGAAAGAAATTTCCAGGTAATGGAGTTAATGCTGTAATAAGGAAGAGAAAGGTTTCATGGCTAAGGTAATAAATGTATGAAGATGAAGATATCGATGATATTCAAGTGGTTACTCCAGAAGAATCTACTAGATACCAAATTCAGAGACCTGCAGAGTCCGTTTCCAAATAGGTAACAGTTCTGGTAAGGAAAGTTCCGCGAAAATACAATCCAACTATATTTTTGCAGTTTTCAATCAATAAGGGAAGCTACGAAGTGAAAAGGGGACGGAAACGGAGCCAGGGTGGCTCACACCACCCTGTGGCACGGGCCCACCCCTAGCCGCGCCACCAGGTGGTGAGTCCACCCCTGACTCCTCCTCCGTCTCGTTTTCTCCCAGTACCTCCCTTTTGATATGAAACTTCGTAATATATAATCCCCCGGATCCCCTGAGGTTCGTATATCGTGTTTTCGTCGTGTTTTCGTTTCGATCTATTTCTGCCAGGACATACTCTTTGAACGTTTAGAAGCACAATGGTGTCCGCCGAGGATAAAGGGAAGGAGCCTATGGAGGAAGACCTCCAAGACCCCGGGAAGGAGAAGGAGATCAAGAGTGAAGGTGAAGAGGAGGCAAAGCACACCGGCACTACCATTGCAAGCATTGGAGTGGTGGTGAATCCTACCAGGATCAGAAGGACTGCATGGATGCAGACTAGGGGAAAGCTCCTCATCACAGTTTGGCTCCACGGTCACTTCCTCCATGCATCAAGAATCCTTTCCATACTCTTATCCATGAGCATCAATACCAAAATATGCCCAAGGGGAAATTACCCTCCAATTGGGATTTGCCTCTTTCTAGCCATGCAGGAAAAGAAGACTTCAAGGAGGAAGAGTGGGGAAAGAATAGAAAGAGCTGGGATCCGCAACCCGACACGATCATGAGCCGCATCGAAGAAAATTCAAGGTTGATTCATACTCTCACCTTTGAGATTGAGGACTTGGGGAAACTCATCAGAGAGCTCATCGAGAGGATACCACCACCACCGAAGGAGTAATTCTTCATCAGGTTTGGCATCCCCTTGGATTGTTCCAAGCTTGGGGGAGTGCCGCGGTATCACATCACTATCTTCTATCTTTTTGCCTTATTAGTAGAGTCATATCATGAATAGAGAAGTTATTATGTAGGATGGTTTGCATTATGGAAGTGTCCCCTCTCTCGTTAGATATGTCTCCCTTGGAGTGAGTTGCCTTTATGGATTATTAATGAGAAGTTCTATCATTTACTCTTTTGCATAGCTTATATTAGTTTTCAATTCATGGTTATATGATTGATCTTGTTGTTAGTATTGCTATCACTTTGGCACCATTGAGTTAATTTAGTTGGTTTTGGCAAACCTGGCTCGGTTAGTAGCAACACTATTTTTGAGAGTTGAATGAAAAAGATAGAAGTACTCTAAAGAAAAATAATTTCATCATCTTTCTTTCTTGATTTGCTCATAAGTCTAGTATTCTCTAGTTAAGATCTTTTGTGCTTCCAAGGAAGATTGCATGTTTGTTTTTATCACTTGTATGTTTGTTTGTTTCCTTCAACTCTTATACTTGCTACCAAGCCTTGCTAGCCAAAAACCTGTACTGAGAGGGAATTCTTCTTGTGCATCCACCTCCTTTAAACCAAACCCATGCCATTTGTGTCCACCATACCTACCTATTAGCATTATTGCTATTCCAAGTAAATTCTTGTTTTATCTACCCCCCAAATTAAACTTGTTATGTGAAAATTAGTGATTAAAGCTCCCACGAACTTGATGGCACAATTTACTTTTCTTGCATTTAATAAACTTGAACCATTGGGTCCTTCTTTGTTGCGTATATGCTTGCACTTTATGAGTTGAAGTTAGCAGAACCATGTATCATGGGGAACGCTTTCAACATTGCATTGGTACTTTGTACCTAGTTGATATCATGTTCTTTTGCTTATGGATCCCGGCGGTGTGAAATAAAAGTGGAACTTGTAAGATCATGGAGTTTATATGTGTGTTAGAGAAACGCCTAGGCCGCTAGCCTAAGCCATGCCTAATCATGGTGTCAACTTGCAGCATAACTATAGTAAGGATTCTATGAAGCATCCTCAATAAAAACCTATGCAAATAGCAAATAAAAAGATCGCTGAGATGCTCACTGTCTGCTTGCCTTGTCATTTTGATTATGGGATAGCTCCTGTGTCATGTGCAAGGGGTACCCCATTGGCGGTTCTCAATGATACACATGTATTTACAATGACAAGAGCTTACTTGTGACTGATGTTGAGTAGCATGAGGTTCGGTACTCATAAGTAAGGGGCATGAGATTTCAACTTATAACTTGTCAAGCATATCCTCTTAGTTGTGTCACTTTAACCTTAATCACCTAAAGATGCCTATGATAGGGGCAATGAGAGATGAAAGCTAGTAAGTATCATAATTTTTGGGAGCTCTTTTTGAGACTTGCAATCCCTGCTTCCCTCTGCGAAGGGCCTTTCTTTTACTTTTTAGTTGAGTCAGTAAACCTATTCCTCTCTATCTCAGAAGTATTGTGAGTTGTTGTGTTTCATTCATTCACATGATGATTTATTCAATCATGTTGCTTATGTTCCTTGTTTTACACATTGCTCTTATCTTGGTGTTTACTACTTTAAAGCTATCATTGAAAATCAGTTATTTGTGAACTCCAGCAAATTATCAACTATTCTTCGATCAAGAGCTAAGTTTGCCATTACTAATTATGATTTACTTTATGTATCTTTATTGTGTTTCCTTTACTCATTGCAAGTTGAGTTATATAATAGTGAGTTGTCTTCTATTATGATCTATGTATTTGATGAATGTGATGCTTCTTGTCCGTATTCTTTTATCGACTCTTCACTCCATAAACCTGAGGCCATGTTTATTGAGCTCGGTTTCGCTTGGGGACAAGCGAAGTCTAAGCTTGGGGGGAGTTGATACTTCCATTTTGCATCACTATTCTATGTCATAATTCACTGTTATTCATTGATATATTTCATATTGAGAGGTGATACTTATGTTATTTCATCTGTTTTTGCATGGTTGATGACTTTTGGAGCATGGACCGCTGCAGTCAAGATTCTGATGGATAAGGTGCTGTTTGGAGGCAAAATTCGCGAAGATCAGAAAATCTGAGAAAATATACGGAAAATCCTATTTTTCCAGAAGACGAAGGAAGCCAGAAGGGGGGCTAGATATGGGCCACAGGGGGCCCACACCACCCCCTGGCGCGGGCTAGCCTAGGCTGCGCCACCAGGTGGTGTGGCCGCCCTGGTCCACCCCTGGCACCCCCTCTGGCGTATATTATCCTCCCAAAACCCCAAGACTCGGGGAGCGACCACAGAAAGATTCCGCCGCCTCTACGGGGTAGAAAACACCGAGAGAGAAATATCTCTTCGGCAGACAGATTTTTGCCAGGGGAATTCCTTCCCAGAGAGGGGAGATCGTCGCCATCAACACCACCATCAAGCTGGACTTCATCGGGATCATCATCACCATCATCACCATCAGCACCCTCATCACCATCTCCATATTGCTGTAACAATTGAGTTGAATCTTGCATTAGTTCATAGGGGAAACTTTCCCGATGTTGATTACTCTTTGTAGTTGATGCTATTGAGTGAACCGTTGAATTATTGTTTATGTTCAGATTGTTATACATCATTATTCCATCTCTGATCATGATCCATATGATATCTTGTGAGTAGTTCGTTTTGTTCTTGAGGACATGGGAGAAGTCATGTTGTTAGTAGTGGAGTTGTGTTGAGAAAGATTCAATGGTTTGATATTTAAGTTGTGGTGTACTTCTTCTAGTGGTGTCATGTGAACGTCGACTACATGACACTTCACCTATATGGGCCTAGGGGAATGAATTGTGTATTTGGCTACTAATCGTAGGGGTTGCCGGAGTGACAGAAACCTGAAACCCCGTTAGGAAACCATTACACAAGGGATGTAAGGGTCATAGAGTTTAAAGCTGTGGTTAGGTTTCTACCTTAATTACTTTCTTGTACTTACGGATGTTTGCAAGGGGTATAATCACAAGTATGGATTAGTCCTAGGAAGGTCGGTACATTAGCACAGGTTCACCCACACAACACTTAGCAAGCTAAAGAAGATTAATCAACTATATGAAGCGAAAGCACTTGACAGTCTTCCCATGTGTCCTCGAGAACGTTTCGTCATCTTAAGTAATACAACCGGCTTGTCCTTTGCTGCATAAACGATTGGGCCACTTGCTGCATTTATTCCTACTGTCTTTTATTTACTCATACTTTGTTTACTTGCTTTATCAAAAACCTCTAAAAATCTATTTGCTAAGTATTTGCAGAGAATTCCTGATCCATACCACTAGCCAGCACCTTCTGCTCCTCGTTGGGTTCGACACTGTTACATATCGAAAATACTGCGATACACCCCCTATACTTGTGGGTCATCAGTGGATCAATGTGGTTTGTGAAAATAATATACATGCAATGAAATCTAGTGGATCCATCTGTGGTTTGTGAGAAGAACACACATGCAATGACACTGGTGGATCCATATGTGGTTTGTGAAAAGAACACACATGCAATGACACTGGTGGATCCATATGTAGTTTGTGAGAAGAACACACATGCAATGACACTAGGTGTGGTTCATGAAAAGAACACACATGCAATGACTCTAGCTATGGTTAATGAAAAGAACACAGATGCAATGACACTGGTGGATCCATATGTGGTTTGTGAAAAGAACAGACATGCAATGAACTCTGGTGGATCCATATGTGGTTTGTGATAATAACACACATGCAATGACACTGGTGGATCAATATGTGGTTTGTGAAAAGAAAACACATGCAATGACACTGGTGGATCCGTATGTGGTCTGTGAAAAGAACACACATGCAATGACACCGGTGGATCCATATGTGGTTTCTGAGAAGAACACACATGCAATGACTCTAGCTATGGTTAATGAAAAGAACACACATGCAATGACACTGGTGGATCCATATGTGGTTTGTGAAAAGAACATACATTCAATGAACTCTAGTGGATCCATATGTACTTTGTGAAAAGAACACACATGCAATGACACTGGTGGATCCATGTGGTCTGTGAAAATAACAGACATGCAATGAACTCTGGTGGATCCATATGTGGTTTGAGAGAAGAACACACATGCAATGACACTGGGTGTGGTTCATGAAAATAACACACATCCAATGACACTGGTGGATCCATATGTGGTTTGTGAAAAGAACACACATGTAGTGACTCAGGTGGATCCACATGTGGTTTGTGAAAAGAAGACACATGCAATGACACTGGTGGATCCATGTGGTTTCTGAAAATAATAGACATGCAATGAACTCTGGTGGATCCATATGTGGTTTCTGAGAAGAACACACATGCAATGACACTAGGTGTGGTTCATGAAAAGAACACACATCCAATGACACCGGTGGATCCACACGTGGTTTGTGAAAATAACAGACATGCAATGACACTGGTGGATCAATGTGGTTTGTGAAAATAACAGACATGCAATGAACTCTGGTGGATCCATATGTGGTTTGTGAGAAGAACACACATGCAATAACTTTGGGTGTGTCTCATGGAAAGAACACACATCCAATGACACTGGTGGACCATTATGTGGTATGTGGAAAGAACAGACATGCAATGACACTAGCTGTGGTTTGTGAAAAGAACAGACATGCAATCACACTGGTGGATCCATATGTGGTTTGCGAGAAGAACACACATCCAATGACTCTAGTTGTGGTTAATGAAAATAGCACACATGCAATGACACTAGTTGATCAATATGTGGTTTGTGAAAAGAACACACATGCAATGAGATTGGTGGATCCATATGTGGTTTGCGAGAAGAAAACACATGCAATGACACTGGGTGTGGTTCATGAAAAGAACACACATGCAATGACACTAGTGGATCCTTATGTGGTTTGTGAGAACAACACACACACAATGACTCTGGTGGATCCACATGTGGTTTGTGAAAAGAACACGCATGCAATGGCACTAGTAGATCAATGTGGTTTGTGAAAATAACAGACATGCAATGAACTCTAGTGGATCCATATGTGGTTTGTGAGAAGAACACACATGCAATGACGCTGGGTGTGGTTCATGAGAAGAACACACATCCAATGACACTGGTGGATCCTTATGTGGTCTGTGGAAAGAACAGACATGCAATGACACTAGCTGTGGTTTGTGAAAAGAACAGACATGCAATCACACTGGTGGATCCATATGTGGTTTGCGAGAAGAACACACATCCAATGACTGTAGTTGTGGTTAATGAGAAGAACACACATGCAACGACACTAGTGGATCAATATGTGGTTTATGAAAAGGACAGACATGCAATGACATTGGTGGATCCATATGTGGTTTGTGAGACGAAAACACATGCAATGACATTGGGTGTGGTTCATGAAAAGAACACACATGCAATTACACTGGTGGACCCTTATGTGGTTTGTGAGAAGAACACACATGCAATGACTCTGGTGGATCCACATGTGGTTTGTGAAAAGAACACACATGGAATGACACTGGTGGATCCATGTTGTTTGTGAAAATAACAGAAATGCAATGCACTCTAGTGGATCCATATGTGGTTTGTGTGAAGAACACACATGCAATGACACTGGGTGTGGTTCATGAAAAGAACACACATCCAATGACACCGGTGGATCCACACGTGGTTTGTGAAAATAACAGACATGCAATGAGACTGGTGGATCAATGTGGTTTGTGAAAATAACAGACATGCAATGAACTCTGGTGGATCCATATGTGGTTTGTGAGAAGAACACACATGCAATAACACTGGGTGTGGTTCATGAAAAGAACACACATCCAATGACAATGGTGGATCCTTATGTGGTCTATGGAAAGAACATACATGCAATGACACTAGCTGTGGTTTGTGAAAAGAACAGACATGTAATCACACTGGTGGATCCATATGTGGTTTGCGAGAAGAACACACATCCAATGACTCTAGTTGTGGTTAATGAAGAGAACACACATGCAATGACACTGGTGGATCAATATGTGGTTTGTGAAAAGGACACACATGCAATGCCATTGGTGGATCCATATGTGGTTTGTGAGAAGAAAACACATGCAATGACACTGGGTGTGGTTCATGAAAAGAACACACATGCAATGCCACTGGTGGATCCTTATGTGGTTAGTGAGAAGAACACACATGCAATGACTATGGTGGATCCACATGTGGTTTGTGAAAAGAACACACATGCAATGACACTGGTGGATCAACGTGGTTTGTGAGAATAACAGTCATGCAATGAACTCTAGTGGATCCATATGTGGTTTGTGAGAAGAACACACATGTAATGACACTAGGTGTGGTTCATGAAAAGAACACACATCCAATGACACTGGTGGATCCTTATGTCGTCTGTGGAAAGAACAGACATGCAATGACACTAGCTGTGGTTTGTGAAAAGAACAGACATGCAATCACACTGGTGGATCCATATGTGGTTTGTGAGAAGAACACATATCCAATGAATCTAGTTGTGGTTAATGAAAAGAACACACATGCAATGACACTGGTGGATTAATATGTGGTTTGTGAAAAGGACACACATGCAATGACATTGGTGGATCCATATGTGGTTTGTGAGAAGAAAACACATGCAATGACATTTGCTGTGGTTCATGAAAAGAACACACATGGAATTATACTGGTGGATCCTTATGTGGTTTGTGAGAAGAACACACATGCAATGACTCTGGTGGATCCACATGTGGTTTGTGAAAAGAACACACATGCAATGACACTGGTGGATCCATGTTGTTTGTGAAAATAACGGAAATGCAATGAACTATGGTGGATCCATATGTGGTTTGTGAGAAGAACAGACATGCAAAGACACTGGGTGTGGTTCATGAAAATAACACACATCCAATGACACTGGTGGATCCTTATGTGGTCTGTGGAAAGAACAGACATACAATGACACTAGTTGTGGTTTGTGAAAAGAACAGACATGCAATCACACTGGTGGATCCATTAGTGGTTTGCGAGAAGAACGCACATCCAATGACTCTGGTTGTGGTTAATGAGAAGTACACACATGCAATGACACTGGTGGATCCGTATGTGGTCTGTGAAAAGAACACACATGCAATGACATTGGTGGATCCATATGTGGTTTCTGAGAAGAACACACATGCAATGACTCTAGCTATGGTTAATGAAAAGAACACACATGCAATGACACTGGTGGATCCATATGTGGTTTGTGAAAATAACATACATTCAATGAACTCTAGTGGATCCATATGTACTTTGTGAAAAGAACACACATGCAATGACACTGGTGGATCCATGTGGTCTGTGAAAATAACAGACATGCAATGAACTCTGGTGGATCCATATGTGGTTTGAGAGAAGAACACACATGCAATGACACTGGGTGTGGTTCATGAAAATAACACACATCCAATGACACTGGTGGATCCATATGTGGTTTGTGAAAAGAACACACATGTAGTGACTCAGGTGGATCCACATGTGGTTTGTGAAAAGAAGACACATGCAATGACACTGGTGGATCCATGTGGTTTCTGAAAATAATAGACATGCAATGAACTCTGGTGGATCCATATGTGGTTTCTGAGAAGAACACACATGCAATGACACTAGGTGTGGTTCATGAAAAGAACACACATCCAATGACACCGGTGGATCCACACGTGGTTTGTGAAAATAACAGACATGCAATGACACTGGTGGATCAATGTGGTTTGTGAAAATAACAGACATGCAATGAACTCTAGTGGATCCATATGTGGTTTGTGAGAAGAACACACATGCAATAACTTTGGGTGTGGCTCATGAAAAGAACACACATCCAATGACACTGGTGGATCATTATGTGGTATGTGGAAAGAA